>VZTV01021534.1:5108-27650 GCA_013400875.1 Anhinga rufa | reverse complement strand
GGGCTCTTCCCACACCTCCCTCAAGCCCACCTCCCGCTTTCGGGGTCTCTCGTGGCGGCACCTGGTCAGGGACGGGGCCGCAGCCCCCCGCATCGCCTCCTCGGGGATGTGGTAACGCCTTTCCCTCCTCTTCCTCCCCCCCACCCCGCACCGAGGCCTTCGCATTCTCTCCTCCGAAGCGCTGTTGTTTCTCCCGTCCTGCTGCTGTGGGCCTCGTCCCTCCATCTCCACCCTCCACCCGCCCCACCGCAGCGCCCGCCATGGGTTTCGCCCTGGGCACCCTCCCCTGGGCACCCTCCCTGATGGTGGTGCTGGGGGTTCTTCTGGGTTTTTTTTGCCTGCCGCTGCCCCTGACAACTCCGGGACCTCTTTCCCGAGTTGCACTTGTCGTGTTCAGCATCCCTTACTAGAGGAAGAAATGATATTTCCAAGGGTACGTAGTACTGTGCGCTAGTCAGAGATTGCAAGGTCAAAGAAAAGTGATTTCTGCTTGCAGTGGAGAGTGTCATGATTTATAAGAGTGACTGGGGCTCCATTGCTCATATTTTTCCTTTCAAGATTGCGCATTAATATTAGTTCCATTTTGTTTCTGGCATGGATGGGATGTGATTATTTTAGACAACATCCTGGCAATTTCATTAGTGCGGAGTCCAAGTTCAGAGCTCCCCACTCCCACCGTTAAATGAACTGAGACATCTTGAAGGTCAGGCTGTTAACCAAAATGCCAGTTTTGATTGGCCGACAGATGACATTAATAAGAAAATTGTTGCTTTTTCTGTGAGACTGTAGTCCAAGGATGAGGGAAGAAGTGGATTTCTGATTCTTGTGTTATTTAGAATGAAAATAATTCCAGTCTCAGAGACACCGATAAACTGGAGTGGGTCCTGCAGAGGGCTGTTAAGGTGGTCGTGGGCTGGAGCTCGTGGTGTGTAAGGGAAGCAGGAAGAGCGGGTTTTGCTCCGTCTGCAGAAAAGAGGGTGAACTGCCTAACGGGGAGGAGGCAGTGCACAGAGAGAGGTGAGGGGCAGCAAGCACAGGGTGCAGCAGAAGAAATCCCAGTTTATCCAGTTCTAGTCTCCTCAGTTTGAGAGAGACATTAAAAAAGATGGAGAGGGTCTAGCAGAGAACCACCAAGATGATTAGAGGATTGGAGAACTTGAGGTGGAAAAAATGCAAAGGATTTGGGTTTGTTCAGCCTCAAGAAGGGAAGGCTCAGGAGCATCTAATCCCAGTCTTCCTAGAAGGTGGTTACAGAGAAGACAGAGGTACTTTATTCTCAAGGATGCACAGTGACAAGGCAAGACAAAATGGGCACAAGCTTAATCACAGAATCACAGAACAGTGGGTGCTGGCAGGGCCCTCCGGAGCTCCCCCCGTCCAGTCCCTGCGTGAGCAGCACCCCCAGAGCAGGGGCACAGGACCGCGTCCAGGCGGGGTGGGAATGGCTCCAGGGAAGGAGACTCCACAGCCTCTCTGGGCAGCCTGGGCCGCTGCTCTGGCACCCGCACAGCAAAGGGGTTTTGCCTCAGGTTTCAGTGGAACTTCCCGTGTTCCAGCTTGTGCCCGTTGCCCCTTGTCCTGTCGTCGGGCACCGCTGAGAAGAGCCCAGTCCCACCCTCCTGACACCCGCCCTTCAGATCCTGAAAGCACTGAGGAGATCCCCCTCAGCCTTCTCTTCTCCAGGCTGAACAAGCCCAGGTCTCTCAGCCTTTCCTCCCCAGGGAGATGCTCCATCCCCTGAGCATCCTTGTGGCTCTGCGCTGGCCTTGCTCCAGCAGCTCCCTGTCCTTCTGGCACTGGGGGGCCCAGCACTGGACACAGCACTCCAGCTGCGGCCTCCCCAGGGTAAAATCTTCACTGTAAGAACAATTAAACTTTGGAGTAGGTTGAGTAGGGGAGTGGTGGAATCTCCCTCACTGGAAATACCCAAGACTTGGCTTGATGGGGCCCTGGATGGCATAATGCTTTCAGTAGGACACTGGACTGGGTGGTCTCCAGAGGTCCCTTCTAATGTGGACTTTCCTATAATACTGTGAAAAAGTTGTTCGCAAGGAGAGTAGTTAAGCACCAAGATAGGGCCAGAAGAGGTGGTGAGATCTCCATCCTTGGAGATGTTCAGAATTTGAGTGAACAACGCTGTGAGCAGTGTGACTGCTCTGTGCTATTAGAGCAGAAAGCTGGACCAGGAGACCATAGAGGTCCCTTCTGACATGCGTCTTTCCATGATTGTGTGAAGGTGAGGTTCTCTGTACCTGCTCTTATCCTCAGTGATTTCAATCCTGATGAGTTTATTATCTTTGACTTAAACTAGTGCAGTATTATGCAGTACTAATTATTTCTACTTTTTAAATCACAAGCCATTCAGTGATTATGTGCACATCTGCCAAAATTGGCATAGTTTTTATAAACTGTATTGAATATTAATTGCTTTTTGAGCTGACTTTCTTCATTTAAATTAGGGATGCTCTAAAGTATCTTACCGAAGCTCTTCAGTCCGTCAGTGAAGTAGAACTTGACAATGTAATTGAAAATGTCATTGATGCCGTTGAAAAACAGCCTTGTAAGTAAACAATTTCTTTTCCTTAAGCTTGCTAAGTTTATCTTGTGCTTATAATGTTATTTAGGCAAAGACGGAGTTACTGGCAGCATATGCATAAAGGTGTCATTCTAGTCTACCAGGTTGATCAAGATAAATGTATTTGTTGACTTTTTGTTTTGTTAAATGCTGAAGTTTGTAATGTCAGCAAAAGATAGTATAATTTTGCCATTTAAAAAGTTAGCAGCCTGGTACCTCCTGACTTTTCCAAGAGTAGTGAAATTTTTAATGCCAGTTACTATGAGTTTGTATGGACATCTTTGGATCTGAAACTAAAAATTTAAATATTAAAATAAACCAAAGAAATAATGAGAAATTAATTCATTTACTATTCAGTAGTCCAGGTCCAGAAAAGGGTTAGGGTTCTTGACAGCTATAACCTGAGGAGCCTGGCTGTGATGGCAGGAAGGAACCAGTTGCATTCCTTCATTCAGACTGGATCACTGCCCTCGCATCCAAGTGGAGCAGGAGGTGCAAGTGCACCGGTATAATGGTCCAGCATATTAACTTAAACCAACTCTGGACAGAGTTTAACTGTCACCTGGATGTTCTCTGAAGCAGCAAGACAGATGCGGATATTCTCTTATGCCAGCCTGATATCATGATAGTAACATTGGGCAGAAGGTGCTGATAACAGTTGGGGCACTGCAGCACTGGAGAAGCTGTACCTGCTTGGCATGTGGAAGTATATCAAGTTCTATAAATTATAAAGCCCAAAAGTGCAATCGAGAAAACTCCTGGAAAATCCCATAAAAACATGAGACACTCAAAAGTGTTGAGCTTTTCCTGGTAAAGTTCTCACGACCCATTTGGTTCTGAGTGTGCCTGAAACTCCATCATCTTGGCAGGAGTATTTTGTCTGGGGACTGCCTCCTGCTTAATTGGGACACTGTGTCCTGAGGTACACAGATCCAGTGTCCCTGCTCCTAAGTGCCATGAAAGGTATGGGCTAGTAGCTCAGAATATACCTGACACTGTCTCACAGCGCAAAACACAGGAGTTGTAGCACCTTTAGTTAAAGAATGTGGCTGAAGGAGGTGGTACTGATGCCTGACATACACATGTGTTTACTGATCAGAGTTTATGCGAACTAGGAAACTTGGTCTCACTTCTAGTTTTTGGCTGAGGAGTTAAAATCCATATAAATGTAATCTAAAATAAGTAGATCACATATGATAAGTAGATCCTGTTTAAACCAAATTAAATCAAGGGTGTGCACGTGCTTGCTTTGTAGTTTTACTAGAGCACAGGCTACAGAAGTTATGGCTTTATATTCTGACTCTAGCCATGGGATAACAGATCATAGCAATCAAACAGGGAGTAAAAGCAGTTTGAAGAGCTGGTCCTGATCTAGCATAAAGCCGACTGGTACAAATGAATGCATCTGCATTTTTGGACAAATTTGAGCCTGTACAAGAAGCTCTAGGGCCAATGTGTAGTACGTGCAGTCAGTGCTTTTGCCAACACTGGTCTTTGTCCAGGGTGGAATTTTGTGCTATAAATTCCCATATTGTCCAGCTAATGTCCATGAGTTGTTTGAGGTTAGGGGTAGAGATGCCATTCAGACACGCTGGTCTCTCCTGTGATTCCTGCTTGCTCCCTTAGTGCCCTTTTTGCTCTGCTATTCATTGCTGCCATACAGGAATTGTCATTTTAAGTCTCATGCCCTGAATAGGGTACTCTAGGGCAGGTTTTCATGTACTGGTTTCTGTTCAGGAGCCCAGCAGTTAGGCTTGGAAATGCTGACCAAGTCCTTTTGTGAATCTGCGTTGATTGGTCTTCCCTTTAAATTCAACAAGACATTAGTGTTTAGAAATATTTTTAATTTCAGTTATCAGTTTAAATCCCTGAAGACAACAATGTGCATATCTCCAAAATTGTGTTAAAACTGTTTGAATACTTATTTATGACAGCAATCTGTGTGATAATGTTCTGGAACAAAATTAACCTCCAGAATGTGAAAGCTCAGATCTAACACATTTGTAGTATATTTGGCAGCTTTGCATAAACTATAATTGTCTTGTTTTCCATGTTTAGTGAATTAATGGTGGGCACAGTATGTGTGTGGGTTATTTTTTCGCTAGAGATGTATCCCTCTGGTAAGAATATTAAGTGATCTATTTGTAAAGAGAAAACAGCGTGTCATTAGCTTACTGAAAATATGTTTATTTGTGTAATATATTCCTCTGAGAAGACTGAACCATTTTTTTGTAAAATATTTGAGACCTCCCTACTTTCTTTCTTACTACTTTCCATAGGCTGCAGTTTTAATCCTTCGAAATTTTCTTTTCAGTGTCATCTAATATGATCGAGCAATCTACAGTGGAAGCAGCTGTCCAAGAATGTAGCCAGGCATCAGATGAAACTATGTACGGTGACATTATTTTTTTATTTGAGGTTTATGGGAGTTGGTATGCATTCCCTTATTTCTTCTTGGGAAATAAATGTCAGGTGTTTTCTGCAGTGCTACACATGCAGTAATTGCTTTGTGCTTTTGTCTTCCTGGTACTGTTTGAAGGTTAGTAATGTTCCTTCTTAGAAAATTTGTTCTCATGGATAAGCCTCCAGGGGATTCTAAATATAATGCTGACATTCTGGAATTAAAATGCTATGGTTATGTTACATGTGATACAGGCTGAATATTAACCAATAAAATAAACCAATAGTTACAATGCAGCGAGAACTTCTTACTTCTGTTCATTTCTTTGTTTCCATTTCTCTAGTTCAGAATTATCTAAGGTTATTTTTGTGCCTTTCATAAGATACTTCTTTTCTGAAAGCACTTGGAAAAGCTTTTCTCCATGGTGCTTGTTTCTGCTTTTTTGTATAGCAGGGCTGTTTTTTGAAAACCGTGATTGATTTTTACCCTCTGATAACAAAGCAATTACCTGAGTTTCTGAGAACCTCATTTGTGATTGTGATGAATGGGTTTCCTTTAGTGTTTATGTTGTGTATTGACACTGTAATGCAAAGCATGGAAGTTAATGGTTTCCTAGGCATGTCAGTTAGATACTGTGATCCCACAGTTTCTCACTATGAAGCAAATTTGTTTTATACTTTTCTCCTTGTCGCTGGAACCTTTATGATGCAGGAGTGTGACTTTTCTTTGTTGCGCTTTACATACTTAATGAATTTTTTGCTCCAGAAGTGAAGAGAAATCTGTATGTGGAGATTCACAGTACAAGGTCTTGAAGGAAAAAGCTGTACAGGTCACAGGGCCAGCCTGTACAGCTCTCTTGGATTATGTTGCAGAAAGCTTGAAGGCAAAGTTTTGTAAGAAATGCACTCTGAAGCCTAAGACTTCAGTGTCTGATAGACAATGATGGTTGTTCTGTGCTTGTAAGCCTAATGAAGGTTCATGGGATAATTTAATCTACTGTGATGAATTTGATCCACTTACAGTAAGAGGAAGATGAGAGGCATCAGAGGAGAGAGCTGAACCAGTATATATAATGGGATGAATCAACTCAATTAATAGTCTGAAGAGTTGTGCATGTCCATTGTTTAAACCTATTCACATTAACCATGCCAAGGCTGTTCTGTTGTCAAAAAAGATAGCAGAGGATGGTAAGGGAAGGAGCTGTATCCCTCTCTCATTTCTAAATGAACTTCTGAAGAGTTTCCATTTATTAATTAGAAGATGCAGTAGTATCCGATATGTAGAGTGATGCGGGAGAAATGGCGATAATGCAGGGTGAAAGTGAACAAAATTAATACGATTTTATTCAAGATGTTTTGTTACTGTTTGTTTCATCCACTTCAGATAATGTTGTAAATGTATCTTTATTTCAGAGAAAATGTTTTCAACATTATCGGAGCCTTTGATATTCCACGTTATATTTATAATTCAGAAAGAAAGAAGTTTCTACCGTAAGTCTTGCATATCTTAAGTTTCAACCACTTCTTGTTTTAAGGAAAAAGCCTCTGTTTCTATTTGGTTAAAAGTCTGTTTTCTAATCTTTCCCTCTTGGGTCTGCTTGTTTCAATCCTGAATGAGAAAGTGAAGACAATTTTGTTTCTTAGTCTCTAAAGAGCTAGTCAGACTCTGTGATAAATGCTGGCTCATAAATAAATGTACCATTGTTTTTTTTCCTAGTCCAGTAGGATGAAACTGAAATGGAGACCTTTGTCTCCTGTGGCAGTGTATTCTGTGCTGCCTGTGATGTTACTGGCTCTGGAACTTCGGTGTTCATCAGATAGTAAAATGTCCAACCATGTTTATGCCTTCTAATGAATAAAAGAGTCAGTAAGGCTAAGGACATACATCACTAAATGTAGTTTGTTTTTTCTTTTTACCACATTTGGCTGCTTAATTTTTTTGAATAAGTTTGGTCTGTCTGTTGCATGCATTTATTTCTTAGACTGTAGCTTGCAACTCCCTGAAGCCCTGGGGGGATTTCTAAGGAGAGCTACAAAAGCTAAAAAAGAAAAATTAGGAGCAACTGGTGATTCCAGAGGCTGGAGAAAGGAAGAAATAATTGGAAGAAGTAGTTGTAAATATTTTGCCAGCTAAAGAATTTACCTTTAACAGCAAGCAGCCCAGATTGCTGAGCCAAAAAGAGGCTGTGCTTTTGAAAAGCTTGAAGTGGTGTTAGCTGAGGAATGATAGTGGTCATTGCGAGGGGTTGCAGCGACCTTCATGTAATGTGCAATTCATATCCTAGCCTTGGTCCATGATTCTGCCAGTCCAGCAAAAGCAATCTGTATGTTTGCAGTAGGAGTTTAATTCCAGTACTGCTTTCTAGCTTTCCAGGCTATTGGAAGCAGAGAACTCCATGAAGACAAATCGCTAACCAAGAGGAAGAAAATACTCTTGTTTAAAGCCACTTAAAAGACGTAACTGCTTTGTTAAAAACTGATTTCTGCAGAGTCCCATTCAGGTGGAAGGATAATCTCAAGGCTTGTGAGTTACAGGGAAATTAAATGGATGTAGCTTTCAAAGTGCAGAAACGCAGGATCCCTTGCAGAAATCTTCCTCATTGACTAAATAAATTATGCAGTAGTGTTATAGCTGTTGCAGCCTCCTAGAACTTTTAGATCAATAAGTCATTTTTGTGTGTGGAATATGCCTTTTTTAATCTTGATTGTGTTAAACTTCTTGCAGTCTGTCAATGACCAGCTTTCCCGTACCAAATTTATTTGGAACTGCCAGAGATAAAGCAGAGTTGTTTCGTGAACGCTACTCCATCTTACAACAGGTCAGAAAAAGTTTTGCTTTGTTTAACAAAATACACAAACAAAATGCAGATTTTTATATTCTTACATGTACAACAGTGCTTTGTGTTGAGGTGCTTTTGTGAGCTACAGTTTAAATAAAATCTGAATAAGAACAGGTTCTGTACTAAGGTTTATCAGTCTTCTTATCTGTCACCATACAGCATGATCGATTCAGGTGTTTCTGCATTTTATCATCATGTTGTAAGAGGGGATTATATATTTTTACATGTGTCTTGCTGTTTTCCCTCCTGTCATCTGGCTCAGTGCTACGTTTGATTAGCATATCATGTAGTCCTTGTTGAGATACTGCAAATCTGAAGCCCGGGGAAACTCATTCAGGCTCTACTTGAAGCATTGAAGTTCGCTTCTGGTTTAGTTCATTTATTCATTTCCAGTTTTCAAAATGCCCAGTGAGAGCCAGCCACCCCTTGTCATCTCTTGCTGGTACTTGCATCTTGTCTTGTGTTGTGAGCAAATTCAGGACAGGATTCCCCAACATGACTTGCTCTGCAGCACCGTGACAGTAGGTGCTGATGGCAGCTGCAGGTAGTGCTCTGGACCAGGCTGTGCCCACAGCCAGAAAGAGTCAGTCCCTCAGCACTTGCTCTCTGATTGTCCCTCAGAACAGGATCACAACCCTGTTCTTTCCTTTCTTCCACTCACCCAATAAGTTGGGATCTAGCCCCATGTCACCTGCCTGCTTATGCCATGCTGCACTCTGCCCTGCCTCTGTCGTGCAGCCCAGCAGGAGCAGCGATGGGATGGGGAGTGAGTTGCTGATCAGACAACTTGGTGGTTGTTTTTCAGGTGTCCGCACTAACTGCAGCGGGCTGATCCACAGCACGGATCCCGCTCGGTGCTGGCAGTTACTGTGCAGGCCTTTCTGCCCCTGCACAACCCTGGCCCGAAGTGTGAGCGAAGTGCCTGGACACAGGCAGACAGTCAGCGTGGCTTTTTGTCTCTGCTGGCCCGTAGGCAGCCGGGAGGCATTCAGCTGCCCCTGTGAACTGCTCGTCCTTTGGACTGTGTTGTAGTTGCGTGCACAGGGTCAGATACCCCAGAGCAGCAACAGCTCTCCATCTACCAGGGGATTTGCTGCCGCTAGGGGTATGTGTACTGCAATTTTGGGACCTCTGCCCTGGAAGACCAGTTAACCATTAATTGAAGAACCTTTAGTTCATAGAAACAGTGATCAGGATTAGTGAAACCTGCTGGAATTGGCACGCTCACACAAAACAGAAGCAGGAGGTGTCCATAGGGTATGTCCTGAAGCCTCCTTTTCCTAGATTGTATTGTGCTATTGTACCTCTTTGCCTGATGGTTTCACATAGACTCTCTGTTGTACAGGTTTTGTGTTTGGTTATCATACGTACTCCTTCCTGACCTCCAGAAAAGTGACGGTTTAGGTCACCATGTGGGTGAGGGCTGCTGACAGGAATTACTGCGTGTGTTACATGGGTTGGTAGCAATGGCTTTGTTCTAAGGGGAGGCTTTCAGATTGCATGAAAAACAGTGAAAGAAGTGAAAATTTCTATGATGTATTTTCTTCACGCTCTCTGCAGTTTATCTGTTAGTGTAGCTTGCTCCTATTATTAAAACAAAAAACCAAAAATTGCTTACTTTTAAAAGGCCATGCCCTGAAGAGATAACCTGTTCTTTTCCACACAGTTAGCATTTAATACAGTTTATCTTCCCTTGCTCTCTCACCCCTTCCTTCCAGGTAGTCAGAAATAACTTCTTTAAAAGCATTACAGATGCTTTGCTGTTACTTTTTGGGCTTAGTTTTATTGCCCAGTATTATCGATCATCTATTTATTAGAAGTAAATTCTTGTCAAAAGAACAAATTATGCTCAACAAATTGAACTTGGCTAGATAAAATAGAGAACTTTAAAAAGTATTTTATATAGTGGTTGTAATGAACTGGCTTTTTGACAGTGCTCATTTGTTTTAAACTGGATTACTTCAATTTTGGTTTCTGCAGAGGACTCATAGACATGAGTTGTTTACTCCTTCAGCAGTCGTTGCTCATCCTGATGACGGCAGGAGCAAATTCCAGGTAAAAAATCTGGTTTTTTTTTTCTTGCAAAGGGAGCTGTACTTGTGTTACACTTCAATGCAGTAATAGTTCTCCAGGGACATTTTAGTTTTACATCCAATGTGGGTAATCAATGGAAATGAGTTATTTTCACTGATTTTTAGCCTGTGTGTCAAAAACGCAGTTATTTGGCTCAGATCAGCATGATGACCAAGCCACTCAAACGCAGCTGCTGTTCTGTTGTCAAGCGTGGCTTCCTGTGGTGGAAGGGCATTAGCTGTTCAGCTTATTACACTTTGCTTCCCTCTGCTTGGGGATATTTTCCCTGCTTCTTTCTTTCATAGGCACTAAATTAATAAACCTTTGCTTGAGGAAGGATATAACTTTAGTCTGTTCCCATCTCAGCTTTCTCATGTTAAATGCTCTCCCTATATTACATAGTTATTACATGTTTTTTAAAAAAATATGAACGTATGTGTGTGTGTTACTGGGTACCAAATAACAGCTTTTGTTTTGCTCAGCCTTCCTGTTTCTCCCTGTTCTGAGCATGCCGTCATGTAGAAAAAAGCAGCTGACCTTAGCTGAGTCGAGCCTGCATCTCCATCCAGGCTTTGTAGGCATCTTTCTCCCTTGACTGCTCCCTGTCCTCCCTGTCAGCAGTGGCAAATGCATTCTTTATGCTGGTGGTGTAGGAGGATTGTCTCTCTTAACTGCAGCTTGACAGACCAAAATAAGTTTGTCCAGAAACCGCAGACGGCATGCTATGCAGTGTCACCTGCATAACTCTGGAGTGTTCTCTGTCATCCATCTAAGGCTCTTCGATTGAAGTAATTAGTGTTACTGTGTGGGCGCGGGCTGGCCCTGTGGTTCAGATTGGATCCTGCTGAGGATCCAGTTACTACAATTGACATTCTTAGGCAAGTGCAGAAATTGCCACTTGTTCTTTTCAATTTTAATCCAGTTGTAAGCAAAGTAATCACAATAAATATTTACTTGCTAAGCAGGTCTTTATGCTAGCAGGTGTTATTGGAAATCTTTTCCTAAGCTGTGCTACATTTGACATTCAGAAATGTGTCCCTCATTTCTCCGATGAGCCTGTATTCTCTCATAGCTCATTTGTGTATCTATGTAAAAACATGAGCTGTGTGGTGCTTTGCTTGCTTAAGAATAGGTATATGGAGAGTTTGATTTAATTCTTATTTGCTTCTTTGCCTTTGGTTCCAGCTTAAAACAATAGAAACTCTATTGGGCAATACAACTAAAGTGGGAGAAGTGATTGTGCTTGGGATGATAACTCAGCTCAAGGAGGTAGGTTGCTTTATATTGTGGAGTATCTAGGTCACCATTCATTCAGTGTTATAATATATTAGAAAATGAGAAGGCTTAAATATCTCACCACTTTATCTTGTCATATAAGTCACTGGCAGAACTCACATCAATGTCAGTGGTGCAAGATCCGTTCCTGAAGAAGAGACTTTGCCACAAGCAGTTGATGCTAGTGTGTGAGAGAAAATGTCTTTGTCTTCTCACTGCAGAGTTTTGTAACGCTTTCTGTCAGCAACCAGAACCAGTTACATTTTTTAGGCATGCCCCTTCTTGAAATGCCAATGACTGTGTTTGGACTTGCCATTGCATTGGACTGTGATCGCAGGGGAGGGGTGCATCAGCAATCCAAACTGCTGCGGCTCAAAGGGAAGGTGCTAAGATAAGATACACTTAATATAAACTACATTGGTTTTGGTTCTGCCAGTGTGTTCTAAGCTTACAATATTAAAACAGGTTAAGTTTTTTCTAAAAGCTGTGTGATAGATGCTTCTGATTGAAGCATTTATGTGTTTGGATATATTTTGCTTTATTAATTAATCCTGTTTTTAGGGGAAATTTTTCCTAGAAGACCCTACAGGAGTTGTCCAGCTTGACCTTAGTAAAGCAATATCCTTTTTCTGTGATGTAAGAGTTGAAGAAATTTCCTATAGACCTGGAGAATTTCAGATTGAATTATAAATCAATACTGACCATTAAAAATTATGTATTGAGATTTGCAGCCCTGTCTTTCTCCTCCTTTTTAAATTACTCGGTTGCTGCAGCTCAGTGCCCTTTCACAGAGTCTGTTAGAAGGTTAGTATTCCTTCTAGCGGAAGCAGAGCGTGTTCCTGTTTGCAAACTGCTAAAGAGGTTACTTGCTCAGCTACCAGGTGATTGCCTAGCTCTTAAGGCAGCCTGTGAACTTTCAGTAGCGTCCAAATGTATTACACCAGCTGGAAGGCAAACTTTGGCTGAAGAACTAGTTTAAGAGTCCTGATCTAAGAAAAATATATTTCTTAACCTTTCTGCACCAGTTCCACAGTGGCTTATATACTGAATCATGCTTTGTTTTGGCTGAAGGTAAGCAGACTATTTTTCTTAGCTTGTAATAAGTTATGCTGTTAATGGCTGTTGCTGCAACTACATGTCTGCCAGATGTGGCTGAACACAAAGGTCTCATGTTGATGAGTTGCAAAACTTGCAGTTTTGAAGCCTTGGACATGTTTTAGCAAAATTATGGTCATTTCTGTTTGTAGGATATTACTCTGTGCAGTATACATAATCCCAGCCTATTTTCTTACAATGTATTTTATGTTTAAGATTTGTAAAATAAGCTAAATAGTCAAGAGCAAGGATGATAGTGGGGCCAAGTATCACCCTATTACTTCTGTTCCCCTAACAGGTGGGACAATTCTTGAGAAAGGGCACAGTTTGATGGAGACTCTTCTGGGGCAGAACCAGCAAAAACCACTCCTGCTCCCCTGCATTCTTATTCTGTTTTTCACCCAGGTAGTTCCCTGCTCTGGTTCACCACTAAACAGCGCAGGGACTGGTGCCATCACACGAGAGGAATTGATGGAGGCTGGGACTAGCTATGCAGCACAGCTGCCAACTGTCTGACTAATGTCTAGGACATGATGTTGTTAGGAAAACTAAAGGTTATTTTGTTGTTCAAAATCTCTTAGGTTGGTATGAAGATGAAGTTTTTCATGTGAATGCTTTTGGATTTCCGCCTACTGAGCCTTCTGCTACCACTAGGTATAAAACTGACTTTCGCAGCCTCACTCCATATTTTGTTATGGGCTTCTAAGCACGTTATTATTTTATAATTTCTGTGACATTAAAGTATGCTGTTCTTCCCCCTCCCCAAATGCTTCAAAATAAATACAATTTTAAGGAAGCAATTCTGGGACTTGCTGGTCTACTTGGACCAGTACTAAAGCCTGTAGTGTTAGCAGAAAAACCCTTCCAAAGGCTGTTGGGTTCTGCATATAATGATAGTTGAGAGATAAGCCCTTCTCAGTTGCAAAACTAGGTAACTATTACATGAGAATAAGAAATTCCTTGTTGCTCAAGGAGTGGATGGGGGAGAGAATCGAGGATAAATCTTACCCTGAGATGATCTGCTTTATATCCAGGTGACTGCTGTTTCTCTTCCTTGGTTTCTCCATGAAGTACTAGATGATTATTGATATAATCTGAGCTACCTATCATAATAATAATAATTAAAATGGCTTAAGTGAGTCATAATCAAAGCTACTAACTATTTGGGAAGAAAACAGAACTAACTTGAATATTTTAATGATGTAGAGGCTTCTATGGGAATGTAAACTTCTTCGGAGGGCCTTCTTCAGCTTCAGTAAAGGCTTCTGCAAAACTAAAGCAGCTGGAGGATGAAAATGAAGATGCCATGTTTGTATTTCTCTCGGATGTATGGTTGGACCAAGCAGAAGTACTGGAAAAGCTTCACACAATGTTTTCAGGTAGGTGAGAACTGCTTTGACTCTGAGCCTTGTTTTAGAGAATTTTTACCATTTTCCTTAGTCCTTAGCAGCATTGATGGGTGGAGCTGACAAAACACAGCAGGGCAGTCTGACGCCTAGGTAGTCCTCAGTCCCCGGCTGTGTCCCCTCCTTGGCATAGGCTGGGAAGTCTGAGCCCATGGTGAGCTACTTCAGGGAACACCCCAGCAGAAAACTAATTGCCTTTGCTGGAAAATCAGTTTTGTGCTGGTTTAGCTTTGTAAACTTCGTTGTCTGGTTGCTCATGTGAGCACCCCTGTCCAGGCAGGGGAAGCAGGACAGTGTACAACTGAGAGCAAGACTGTTCTTTCTAGGATCTGCTAAGTGTCAGGCCAACTTTTTTGTCAGACTGTGATATAAATATGCCCTTTCATGAAATAGTGGTTTGTGTGGCTTTTTTTTTGAAAGTATACTTTTAAACCAAAAATTCAGGCAATGATTTCCGAGTCCTGTTATTACTGTATTGTGCATTTTTGATGAACTTCCATTTTGAGAAAGCTAGAATAAGCCCAACTGTTGCATTTTTTTTTTTTGTAGGATCCCACTGAACCCAAGCCCAAAGCCAGTGAAGTCTCACTCTAATTTTAGTGACAGCTATTTGCATTTCATGGTTGCCATTATATTTCTTTTGGATCTTTCTCTAAGAGTTTTAAAAATTGGATTGTATTATATTTTTGCAAGCTGATACTGACGTTTCATAAATCACTTAGTACTAATATTGTTTTGGACAGTAGCCATCTTATGTGCTGTGACAAGAATGTTTCCTTTGCCTGTGAAAGTTCTTCCTAGGCTTAGTTTAAAGAAAATTTACTTCATCGGAGATCAGCGGTCCCTCGAATGCTTTCTGGTTCTACCAATGAAAAAATGTCAGTTACTCTTAAAATATGAACTGTTTCTTCCACGTGTCATTACATTAGTAATGCTGACAACATTTGAATAGCAAGCATCTGCAAGATCTGTGAATTGCTTCTTTGTATTCCAGAGCAGTTTTGGAACAGCTTGTCCTGTCTGTCGTAGGTAGAATGCACGTGTGAGAGGGTGGCTGCTTTAAAAATAAGCAACATAAAATTAAGGGTGGGAAACTGCTACTCACTTAAAGAAAATTGGATGCAAATTGCCACACGTATCCAGGAGTTACGAAACCCGTTCACTATCTTGATCAAAGTTGGCAAGATCCTTGAGGCAAGCTGAGCTTGACCTAAGATTGCACGTGATGAAGTAACAAAAGGGCTTTGGTCAGTGGGGTTAATATACTGAACTCAGCTGGCAAAGGTATATACATTGCATTTACTATTTTGAGACTTTTTTTTAATAGGCAAGTAATAAGCTTCATAATTATAAACTAAAAATAATAGCTGAGTAGAATAGCAAGAAAAAAATATTGAGCCATTTCTCTGGAATAAACAGTTCTGTCTTATTTACCAACTGGATTGAAAAATAGTGAAGCAAATCCAAGTCTTGTACTGTATGTTAGGAAAATGGAGAGTAACCTGGAGCGTGAGATGAATGCCTGAGTAGGTGTTTTTATTTTTCTTTGAGGGATGGGAACTGGGTTTCTTTTTGCTATAAAGCTTGTGCTTCTGGGTGATTAGTGATACTGTGAGGATTCATCAGATTCTTAAAATGCTCAAGCAATTCCAGTTACTGTTGCTTTATAATGCCAAAGAGCAAATTAAATGTTGATAGAGCCCCTGAATTGGAACGATGCATAGAGGTTAGTAGTAATCCATTGCTACATACCTACCTATTTTTCTCTTTAAGGAAAGAGTGCCTTTTAAAATTGTATTATTTCTTATAATTGTACTTTGTGTAATTATATGACTGGGTCAGTAGTTAGTTGGATGCACGCAAAGAATGTTGTTGGAACTGGGCCTGTAAATAACAGAGGGCTCCCTTGAAGTGACATTTGTACATTGCCATCATCCTTTTTAAGCTAACAAAACCCTGTATCAAGAAAATAGTTCAGGTGTATTAATAGCAGCAGAGCTTGAAGTGCAGTTTCGGTTTCTGCCTTTCAGGGAATGGACTGGAGGCTGACTGATGGTAGATATTGAAGTGAATGGATGTTATACTCACAGATACTCTGTTTTCCCAGGTTATTCCTCTGCGCCTCCAACCTGCTTTTTCTTTTGTGGAAATTTTTCATCTGCACCGTATGGAAAAAATCAAATTCAGTCACTGAAAGGTGGGGAATTCTTTGTATGCAGTCGGACATGTACATCAAATTCAAATAATGATGGCAAAACAAATTAAAAGAGCAGAAAAGAAACACTTATTTTCCAAATGACACATTTTTTAAGGTACTGAAGTATAGGGGTGATTCATATAACGCGTGTTTATTGTCTGACCAGGTGGTGTATCATAGATTTTTTTTTCCCTGACTCTAGGTTCTTTGAAGGCTCTTGCAGATATTATATGTGAATATCCCGGCATTCATAAAAGGTACACAGCAAAGTGCTATGAAAAGGAAATTTGTTTATTTTGTGAAACCTTTGCTTTAATTATTTAAGAAACTAACAGATACCATGTTTTCTCATTATTGCAAGCCAGCTATGAGCAGATAGTAAGCTGGTCTTGTAACAGGCCTGTAAGTTTGTTTTGGGAGCGGTGCAGGGATTTTATCTAAAATAGCTTGGTCATGGAAGCTGCTATTGAGTGAGAAAAGGTGAAGCTGCCTCTCCCTGGAATATTTTGCACAGGGATTAAACATGGCCCACGATTCCCCAAAAGTGCTATTTGGGTGAGTCCTTTTTTTTTCCCTGGAATTCCCTTGGAATCTGCAGGCTTCTGCCCGAGCAGTGCTGCTTTATAAACTGATGTTGAAGTCTTGGTGCTGCTACGAGCACCTGCAGGCTTTCTGTACCAGCCCTGGAAGATGCCATCTGAAACACTGACTGCTGCTTACATGGAGGCATCTTGTTTCTGTCTTTTCCATTCTTGCATGCACAGTTCTCCACGGCTGTTAGTTTGAGAACTAACCAAAGCAATGCAGTCCTGCAAAGGAATCTTATTTATCCCCTCTTGTGTCCCTGCTCTGTGGGAGCCCCATTCCAGGCCTGGAGAACTAAATCCCTTTTAGAGAGATTTGAATAGACAAAGGAAAGTAAAATAGGGAGACAGCCAGGCTTATTCCTTCCAGCTTCTGATCTTCAAATTCCTAACAGTAGCCCCTAAGTAGAACTAGTTCCTAGAATGGGTCCCAAAAGCAGGAAAGGCCACAGCCTGCAGCTCTTGAGCTCTGTGTGAGATGTAAGCAAGCGTATCTCATGGACTGGTCCTCTGTCCTGTGTCCCGGTGGGGCTCTTGTGGTGTGCCACTGCTGGATTATCTGGGGTCCCTGTATGAGATCCTGGAGCCCGTTACCACTGAGTCCTGAGCCAGGCTGCACAACCTGTTCTGTCTCCCTTCCCGCAGTCAGTCCCCTTTGCGTGGTGAACAGTTTTCAAGGTTTCTTCCACTTCAGTGAGGAGTGGATATGTATCTTATGCCTTAGCTGTGTTTTATGTGGTTCGTAAGGCCAGGAAGAGCTGTCATCTCTGCCCCAGCATAGGTTATTTGCATGCATCTGTGGAGTAATGGCAGTATATAACCAATGTTTAGATACTTCTAGGATCATTTTGTATAAAAGTGATACGTTGAACTTTTTACAGTAGTCGATTTGTGTTTGTTCCTGGCCCTGAAGACCCTGGTCCTGGTTCTATTTTACCAAGGTCAGTTTGCTTCACTTTTTTAAATTTTGGAATTTTGAGCTAAATAGTTTAAGAAGGTAAGAGTCTTGGTCAGTACATCTGTTGCTATTTATTTTAGACCTCCCCTGGCTGAAAATATTACTGAGGAATTCAGACAGCTGGTGCCATTTTCAGTTTTCACCACAAACCCTTGCAGGTAACAGTGTTACTTACTGCTNCATTAATTGTAGCTAGTTTTAAAGACATTAATAGATAAATTCGTGATGAAAGGAAGTAGTGCTAGAAGTTTGATAGCAAGTATCAAATGCATCATGTTTTTTCTGAATCTGGAGAGAATGAAGGGAAGGTGGGAAAGTATTATTTTAATTGAAATGTGCTTTTCATTTTGCTGCGTTAGAGGGAGATCAACTTTATAATGCAGCCGTTTCATCTCAGTGTATTTCATTTCATTAATGTTTTCCATTTAGGATTCAATATTGCACCCAAGAAATAATTATCTTCCGTGAAGATTTGGTAAACAAAATGTGCAGAAATTGTGTCCGCTTCCCTAACAGCAACATGGATATTCCCAACCATGTGAGTAAGCTGTGTTCAGTACTTCGTGCTAAGACCCCCTTGACCTCTTTTTTGAGCAGCAGGTCTGCATTTAGGGTGCTCTGATCTGCATTCTCATTACATGTTGCAAGAGTAACCAAGAGGGATTGTAAGAAGGATCTATGTTTAGTATTATTACCTTCATTTCCATCTTGACAGTAAAATAACTGAATCCATGATGCTGACTGATGGCATTGAGTCGTTCTCATTGCCCCACTACAGGTGCCCTTGAAGGCAGAACTTCATAGCAGCTGACTCTTGATGTCTGCGCACCAGCAATGAATGTCGTACCAGGAAACATTCCTAAAGGCAAAGTTTAATACAAATTACCTTTTTTTTTTGAGATTTGACCAATTAACCGGTGATATTTGCAGTAAAGCAGCATGTCACTTTTCCAAAAGGTCATCTGCTTCTTCTGCCTTCTCACTTGAAGTCTTAATCCTGCTTTTGATACATTGCCACAGCACTCCAAGTTACGATTCTAGTTAATGAATGCACAGCAGGAGTTGATGTGACTTACTGATATAATTGAGTGAGAATGATCCAGGCTCATTGTGGTGATGGATGGAGTGTGTTTCTGTTCATTTTCCGTTTTTTTTTGTTTGTTTGTTTGACTCAGACACCTCTTTTAGCTCTTTCTTCCTTCGCTCCATCACAACAGTGCTCAGTTTCCTTGCGAACATAGGGAACCCATTGTGGACACTGGTGCACCTTGTTTTTGGTGCGCACATTTGCATATGTGTATGTGTATGCTTCAAGCCATCACTTCCCTGTATGAGTACACGGCTTTCTCATGCTTGGAAGGGACGGAATCATAAAGGAAATGTAGAATTATGTATTGCAATACTTTCTGCAGATAAGAATATTGGGTTGCTTTTGCATACTTCAGATTTTCTCTGCCTTTTCTGCCTGTCATTACTTTTTTAACTCAGCCGTCAGTGTAAAAAAGATGAATGAGAGAGGGAAATTTTGTTACTAACATTAGATTGAATTAATAGTGACTTTAGGCATCGTACAGTATGAGTTGAATAACTGGGCCTATGCTTGGTATGTATTTTCTTTCAACAGCAGACCCTTCCACCAAGTCGCTGTAGTGATTTTGGTCCTTTGGGGAAAATGGAGCCTAATGGCAGCTACATGATTGATTAGAGATAATAAAAGCTTTCAAGGGGCTTGAGGAGAGAGTTTCAGGAACCAAAATACCCTGGCTGGAATTTTCCAGATGAAAAAGCAAATGAAAGGGGGCGGCTGGTGTCTGGAGCAGGGCAACACCCAGGACAGCTAAGGGAATTGAAATCATTTGGGAGTCAAATGATTTCCCCAGTTCAGGAAAAACACTGTGTTTAAGTGTGGGTCTTGTGGTTAACTGGAGCTGTGGGGAAAGCCCTGAGGGGAAAAAAAAACCTCACAGAATAGAAGTCACGGCAGTGTTGGTGCTTCCTGGATTGAAGGAACGGGTAAGCAGATTCTGCGGTTTGTTGGAGAGTCTGATCGATGAAATAGTTTTGACATCTTCAAACGGCTGATATGTTTTAGAGAGGACTTTGTGTTTTTAAAAAACCCAAACAACACAACAAAGAAAGAGCAGCTAATTGTTGCAAGTGAGTTGCTGTTTTATTCTAGAAATCAGTAATAATCAGAGGGAGTGAGATGTCCAAAAAAAACATTTCAAAGCTGCTTTATTAACAGGGCATTAGCATCTGCAGGAATGAGTTTGACTTGTAGGAAATGGCTCAAACTATTTATGTTTATCTTGCAGTTTGTAAAGACTATATTATCACAAGGACATCTGACGCCACTTCCGCTGTACGTTAGCCCTGTGTACTGGGCCTATGACTACGCCCTGAGGGTGTATCCTGTGCCAGATATGCTCGTCATTGCAGATAAATACGACCCATTCACGGTCACCAACACTGACTGTCTTTGCATCAATCCTGTAAGATTTCCTTATGCTTTACCAAAATAAGAAGGGGGTGCAGTCACATTCAAGTGTGTCTCTCACTATTTGTGCACTATTTGACTTACACAAGTGTGGTATATACATTTTTCTTCACAGGGTTCATTTCCAAGAAGTGGATTTTCATTCAAGGTATTCTACCCCTCCAACAAGACAGTTGAAGACAGGTAAATATATTTAGTTTCTCATTTAAAAGGAAGTATCTTATTTGCTGATTTTCTAATTATCAGGAGGAACACAGAAAATCGATTATGTAAACAGAGTGAATGTTCTAGCAGTTGAATATAGACTTATGCTTCATAATTAGGCAGTGTAAGAAATCCAAATGCCTGGAACTAAAATAATAAATTTAGACATTACGGTCAAATAGCAATGATGAGAACCATGATCCAAAAGTAACAGGAAAGATAGATGGTATGATATGATTTTCAATAATTGAGACCCCAGTTGGGAAACAGATTTGTGTCTGGAGATGACGCTTGTTCCATAGGTTAATTACACTTAGGAACAATTCTTGGTTTGTTTTGTGATCATCATCAAGCCCAGAAGCCACTTTCATGCTTTGATTTCACGTATTTTAAATCTGTACTTACTCATTCCAACTGTGGTCTTCCAATGACTGGAAAAAAGGCCAGCTGCACCAGCAAAAAGTATCCAGAAAAGGGCTTACAACTGTGATGGAAATTTGCCCGTTTGAAATAAGGATGGTAGAACCCAATGGGAGAAGTGCAAACTTACCGTGTCTGATTCACTTTTGTGCCTTGTCACAGCAGCTGTGTTTTTCTCAAGTGGGGGTGTATGACACCCCTCACCCTGCCAAGGGAATTGCTAATACATCGACCCATGAAACATTTACCTCAATATAGAAAACATCATACCATGAGATGCTTTAGGTCTTTAAATAGTTTAAAACATTATCAAGTCTTTCATAAATCAAGAAATGAATAACGTTATTTATTGTGAAGGAGCTTCTTAAAAACTAAATATTGTTTTTGTTTGGCATTTTCAGCAAGCTTCAGGGGCTCTGAATTTCTGCGAGACTGCAAAAAGGGAGTGAGCCTTTGTAAAGCCAACTGTAGCACTCTTTTGAGATGGATAGATTTTTATGATGTATTACAGACTGTTTATAATAAATGTCAAAGCCAAGAGTGCTGTATTTTGTATGCAAATAAATTTTTACAGGAAAAGATACTGGTTTTAGTTTAGATAAAATGTAAGGTGAAGACTAACTGGCCATGCATAAATAAAAGAAGGCAACTGGAGGAACCAATTTGCATTTGTATCAAACAGGAAATACCTATCTTTTAAAAAAGGAGTTCCAAGATAGTGAGAACTTTGTCTTTCACCATGTGGAGTTAAACTGATAGCTAGTTATCTACAGGAGATGCTGGAAATGAGGGCTAGGGATTTTTGTTTGGACAGGAAAGGTCTAGAGAAGATTATGAGGTGTTATTTACTAATGGCAGTATATAATGTTTGCGGCTAGTGTTACGCAGGCAAGGCAGGGCGAGGAGAGGCAAGAGGAACAAGGATGTCGTCCTCTGAACCTTCTGCAGAAGGCAGGGAGGGGGAAATATTGCTGGAGGAGCAACCAGGAAGGTGGGAAAGAGTCAGGGCCTGGCAGTGCCAGCTTCGTTTGGCTGACAGCAGAGAGCAGCCTGTTGGCAGTGAAGGGGCCAAAAGGACCTCGTCGGTCCCTTTTCGATGAAACAGCAAAATCCTGCTCCAGCCACTCGCAGGCGCCGAGACCAGGGGAGCAGAGTGGTGCTACCCCACATGCCCAGATGAGGTGCAGAACAGATGGGACCCTCAGCGCCAGCCGTGTTGTTTCACAGACCCCTTCCTGCTGCGCTCGCATCCACACGGGCATGGATCCCGGGGCAGCAGCAGGGGGAGGGCAGCGGGCTCTGGGGGGGGACCATCGGGGTGTGGATGGAAGGCGGGTACAAGAGGTGGGAGCTGAACTGCTGAGGGTCTAAACCCAAACCACAGGAGAGATTGTGCCAACACTTACAATGGTGCTGCCTGGCCCTCGGCGGCGGGGGGAAGGCAGTGCCTGCTCAGAGATGCGGGAGAGGAGGGGGAGCGTGAGCCGCCCCTGTGGCACACAGGGGTGAGGGCTGAGAGCCAGCACGAAGCCACTGAGGAGAAAGGAAGGGAAAGGCTCAGCGAGGCCGGGGCGGCGGGCTCAGAAGTCGAGAGGAATCGGAGAGCACCGATGGAAGGGCCCGCCATCTTGTTTGCGTCTCCATAGCAACTGGCCGGCGGGGCCTGGCGGCGCCATTTTGTTTATTATCACCATAGCAACGACCGCGGCCGGGCCGGAGGCGCCATCTTGTTTGGCGTCTCCACAGCAACGAGAGCGGCCGGGCCGGGGCCATGGCGGGCGCGGGGCGGCTGGAGGAGCTGGAGCTCAGCGCCGAGGAGACCGAGCGGCTCCAACGGGCCTTCCGCGACGAGAAGTTCCGGGCGCTGTTCGCCGAGTACGCGGCGGAACTGGCCGATCCGGAGCAGCGTCGGCTTTATGAGGAGGAGGTGACGGCCTTGGAGCGGGAACGCGGCGTGGAGGTGCGCTTCGTCCACCCCGCGGCGGGCTACGTGCTCCGCACCAGCCAGGCCGGCTCCC
>VZTV01021524.1:2294-13590 GCA_013400875.1 Anhinga rufa | reverse complement strand
TCCCCTCCCCTGGAGCCCCGCGGGCGGCGGCTCGTTACGGCGGCGGGCCCCCGCGCCTCCGGCCGGGTGGGCTCCAGCTGGCTTTCCCGCCGAGCCGAAGGCGGCCGCGGCGCCAGCCGCTTGCCCCTGCAGCCTCACGGTTGAGGTGAACTGACTCTTCTAATAAAGGACCCCCACCCCCCCCACACACACACAAATCATTTAGGCTCTTTGAAGCATTATTATGTTGGTGCATAATCCGTGATTCCTGACGGGCGTTAAGATAATCCGGCTGTCTTGCTTAGGAAGCAGCCTGCTCTTCGTAATCATTTAGTGTGAAAGGTCACCTCTCTTCACGTAGGTGTATGTATAAACTACACGTGTGTACATGCCTGCGCTCTTCTTCAGCCGTTTAACCTCCACGCTTGCCCTGAGGAGGCAGACAGTCCGGCTCGCGCGGACGTCGGTGGCTGCCCTGCTCTTACTGTCCATGTTTGTAACAGCGTTATCAGGTTTTCTCACAGCACGTGCAGTCACCACCATTGTTCTTCTTACGGATTTCTTACCAAAAAATCCTTTTATTTCTCCGTTTTCTTCCTGTCTTTCTATTGATGAAGCGTGTAGAAACTGTCACCAGGCATCTTGCAACTTTTTAATGGAGAAGTAGGCAGGAAATACCTGTCTCAGGTGAGTTGTCAGCTTATGGGTAGATCTGTGAGAAGTACAGCAGTGCTCTCTGGGTAGTAACGCTGGTCTTGATATATTGTAAGGTCGGTAGAACAACCTTACTCTGCTTCTGTCTTTCTAAACAATTTCTCTAATCTCTCTCTTCAGGTATTCCTTCCATTTCCTCTTTCTGGGTTTTGATCGTTTGGTTTTTTTGGTGATATTATTTTTTTTTAATTGTTATAATAGCAAAGATTTGTATCCAACTGCAATGTTCAAAAGCGAACAAACAAAACAACCTCAGGGGAATCGTGAGACCTGCTCTAAGATCCATCCAGCCCTTATTCTGTCTTCAGTAGCGGCCGGGGGTAGATGCCTAGGGAAGACCAGCAGAACAGAGCAGCCATACATTAATGCATCGTCCAGAAGTGTCTTCAAACACAAAACAGTTTGTTACTCCCTATTTTCTTGAGCCAAAGGTCATGCTTTTGTATTTAAAATCCCATAGCGGATTTATCTTCCATAAAATTCTCGCTTTGGCACTTGTAGATTTGCAGCACCTGCGGCAGCTGTGGCAGGGAGGTCTGCAGTGTTAACAGTGGGTCATGTGGAGAGCATTCTGCTCTGAGTTTCCAGCTGATGCCTCCGTTTGGTGCATCCCAGTTTTTGTGTTGGAATAGACAGTGAGTGGTTGACTTCTGTGCTCTCTCTCTATCTATCTCGTGATTTTATAGACATCTGTCGTATCCAGGCTGAAAAGTCATAGCCTGCCCCGTTGCTTCTCGGTAGCTAAGAAGTGACGCTGTAGCTTTTGTTATTTCTTCTCACCTTTTTTTTGAAACTTTCCCAGTTCTGCCACGTCCCTTTGAAGCTTGGGGGACCAGGGGCAATACCGATCCGTCTGCAGGCTGAGAGGGGCTTTCTGCAGCCTTACCTAGCGCTCTCCCCTAGTTGGTGGGGAGAGGGACCCACTGCTTCTGAGGATTTACACCTCTTCCTTTCCTCGGAACTGTATTTCAAAATCCCAAGGTGGTTGTCCTGACTGGTGATGTTCAGCTCAAAGTCCATCCATCCATATGTGAAAAATCAAAATGAGGGTTCTTCCCCAAGTCCACCGCTTGACTGCTTTTTGTCATTTTATTGCCCAGTCACTCAGCCTCTGCAGTCCTTTTGAAACTCTTCAGTAGGCCCATCTCTGCGCTACCCCAGAGAAGTCATTAATTTGCCAGTGCCGATGGCACCAGCACTTAACCATCAGCGCAGCCCCTGACGGTAGCAAATTCCTTCCTTACTCCCCTCCGTTTTTCAGATTGCTCACCTGGTCGTAAGCAGTTCTAAACTTCTGTTTTCGAATTTTCTTAGCTGTTTGTGTATTATTATGAGTATTTGGACCTCCTCCTTGCCTGCTTTGTCTTGCTAGCACTGCCTTTTGCCAGAAAATAACATGTAAATATTATTTTGTTAACTTTAAACATGATTCAGATGGGCGAATAGTTTCATCTGTCCAGGATGGCATTATTTCACAGTGGTTTCCAAGGCATTAATCTCGCATTATCCTCCAGCATACTGTGTTTTTTTTTTCTCCTTCACACTTGTAGACATTTTTGCCTGTTAGAAGCACCAAATTGTTGGAAACAAATGAACATGTGTATAATTCAGTTATATCAACAACGCTTTTACTGTTTGTTTTTGTTTGTTTGATTTTGTTAAGATGGCGCGGTTGTCTCTGACAAAGCAAAAAGCAACAACCTGGATGTGAACGTTACCGAGTCAGAATTGGAAACTGAAGAAAAAGGAGCAGAGGAAGAATCCATGAGGGAATCTGACAGCAACATTTTGGATGTATCATCTGATTATCCAAGAGGTTTGCTAATAAACTTTAAGAATATTTGTGTTGTGTGCTTGAGGAAAGGAGGAGAAAAGGTAGAAATAGTGGGGAAGAGAGGTAACGTGTGAAATCTCATTGTCCATACATCCGATAGGTATGGATAATTTTTCCCATGCATCTGAATACAATATTTGTTATTGGAAATCTCTTGCAAATGAGATGCCGCTTTCCCCTTACTAATATTTCTAGAAGTCGCTGTGGAAACTCGCACATACACAGTGACAGAACACAAGTCAAGGTTAGATGAGGTAGGTCTCTGTCAGGCTCTGACACTAAAAGCACCACAGAGAGCAGAGAACATCTATTAGATCTAAGTGCAGAAATTAAAAGCTAGGAATTGCTTTTAACTCTAGCTTTAAAACTCGACGTTTGGATCTTGAGCACATGGATCAATTGTTATCTGTGTTACACATGAGAAAACCTGACGACTAATCTTGTAAAAACATGGTAAAGTTTTGAAATTGCTACAGAATCAATATTACTTTAAACTGGGATGTTCTGTGTGCTGAAACTAATAGAGCTGATTTATTGGATAAGCTAATTCTCTTGGTTTTAGCAAATTCTCCACTGTTCCCATTGACTGGTAAGTTGAAAAATCAGGAGGTAACTTTAAAGGTCAAACAGTCTCCTAAGGCAGGGGGGAAGTGGTAGAATTTACCGTATCCCCACCATACGGCAAATAGTTGTTACTTACGACTGGTCCGCGTTTAACCGATATTTTAGTTTTGCCAGACAATTCGTAGGACATTTTTATACTGCTTTGCGCATGATTCACATTCACTAACGAAGCGGAGCAGTAACATCAGGCGTAAATGGAATGTGACTAGGTCTTTCCAGCTTGTTTTTTTCAAATGCAGGTCTTTCCAGTTTGAGAAATTTGATGGGTGTCAGCATGAAAAAGCAAGTAGTATCTATGGAAATACATGGATCTTATTGAAGAATCATTCTAGGGATTAATTTTGCAGTCATTCCTCCTACTGTGGAAGTTAAAGGACACAAACAAGTGTCCCAAGTGGGACTACAGTTACTCTCTGATAGCGTTAGGTTAGAAATGATGCATAGAAAAAATAGCAGTAAACTAAAAACTATTTTTAACTAAGAATGTTTAACTTGTAAATATCTCTGCTTTTTAGAGAAACATATTTCCATTCAAAGGCATCTTGCTGATCTAGAGAAACTAGCTGACCTGAAAGAAGGTGAGTTTACCATGGCAGTATCCCAGAACACAGATCTCCATGTCACAGGTATTTATATTTTTTCTTAGTTTTTATCTTTAAACACACTACATATATTTGAAGACTAGGGGTTTCGTAAAAAATAGCTTTATGATTTGTTCCCTTGCTTATCGAATGTTGTACTTCCTTCTGTAAATTTAAGGCCTTAATGGTTCCCTTCCATCTTTTTCCTCTGCATTGTAGCATTTCTAATGTTGCCACTGTGCATGGATCAGCAGAACGGTAATCCTAGCTATACATCGGCAGCTTCGTCTCATTTTTATTTTATTTCAAGTGCCATGATAACAGGGAAGCTAACCGTTGTCTTTGCAGTGTTTAGGTATCAGTTTAAATAAACAAGTATTCTCTTTTGGGTGGGTTTTCCCCCCACTCTGTATTCATTTCTGATCCAGATGGGAGGATTGCTTTAAGGCTGCAAAGTGGGTTTATTACAAGTTTTAGTTTTTCTGGGTACATGTATGTATTTAGTGCTGGTAGTGACAGCCCTTGCAGGTTAAACTAGTTTTTATTCACAGATCAAGAAGAACATCAGGGTCCACACAGGCTCTGCATGATACGGCTCTTGTGCCTTTATCATCTTTTAGAGTGGGCACTGATGGAAATAATAGCCTACCTCCACGTCTGTTTAATTTTACTAACAGATACGCCAGAAACTTCTATAGAGAGTTTGTTCCATTTTTAATGAGGAGATAGATCATAAGTATCTCATAAGTCTGGCACTTGCAGCTGTTGCTGAGCCGAGTTATATGTTATATGTAAATCCATGGCAGCGATAAGAAACTCATTATTCCCTTGCCTATTCTCAATGGGAATTTTGTTCTTCTGCCATGGGTTTAGCATTCTTCTGCCATGGGTGTTAATGGACTGACTTGTATTTATTACCATCGCCTCATGTATTTGATACTCAGTAAATCATAAGTCAATAAAAGAGGCTGATCGCCGTTAGAGAACACTGGTGCTTTATCTGGTGAGCTGTAGGCTGCCTCTCTTGGCTTTAGTGGCATGGGACTCTGCGTGGACATAGTAATCCACTCGCTAAAAAGTCATAAGAAAGGAATTTTACTTTGTGCAAGCCTAAGATAAGTAATTACCATTATAGATGCCCACATTGTGTGGCAGGTTGCAGTGTTCGTCCTGTAGTACTCGAACACATAGAAGCTCTTCTGCTAAATCCTGCACGCGAGGTTGGTTGACATTCAGCAGTCGTAAGACCCAGCAGCGGACGTACATGTGCTCTGATGCGGAATTCCTGTGCATAGCTCTACAACGTATGGCTCCCAGTAGCTAGTTTTTATTTAGGTTAGTACTTCAAGCGCTTCAACACCTTTGATGTCTGATAACCGTGCCTTTGCTTTTTTGTCCCTTATGCAGGATTTCCAAGAAGAAAAATTATTTTAACATAGAGTACATTACCTTTTTTGCAGTTTAAAAAGATATCAGCTGCTTCTTTTATTTAAAAGATTCAGGAGGAGGAAGGACAGATTCTTGTTCTAACCTCTTCAGTTGGGGTTTTTTTGAAACATGGCAAGTCTCTAGACTGCATCTATAAAATTCTGCTATTCTGCAGTACTCCTCAGAAGTTGCGTTAGCCTCACGTTGCTGGAGTAAAAAAAATAATAGAAAACAAAACCTAAACATTGGAGCAGTTAAGTAATAGTGGTTCTTGTCCATATTCTACGGAGTAGAAAGAGGCAATCCATGAATTTGAAGTTTGTTTATGCCTGAAATAGAAATATACCCTGGGGAATTAATCTTTAACTCCCATTGATAGTGGCTTCATTCTTTTTTCTCTTAACATGCCCCTCTCTTAACACCAGTTGTAACTGCATTTCCTATGTTTCTCCTACTTTTTGTTTATTTGTATTTTTAGATGAAAAGAAGCCTTGTCCATTGTGTCCTGAGGAGAAATTCAAAGCTTGCTATGGTCATAAACTCCATCGTCACCTTCAGAATTTGCACTGGAAAGTTTCTGTTGAATTTGAAGGTAATGGCAATCATGTTTGAATACTAAGTACTATAAGAAATTGTGGACACGCAGGACGTTGTTCTGCCCTAAAAATAAAGAACATTTTGAATCCAAGTTTGTGGTATAGGACATATGCATTCTGTTTACTTACTGTGCTGTGGTGTGACAAGAATTTGTGTTGCAGGGTACAGAATGTGCATCTGCCACTTACCTTGTCGTCCAATAAAACCAAACCTTGTTGGAGACCAGGTAAAAATGCTGAATCGCGGAAATCTTTGTTACCCTACAAAGCGGGGGAAATGGGTGATTATGGGGAACTTTTGCAATCGACTTAGTCTCAAAATACATCTTGCTGTTCAGTGTGGGATACCAAAAGCCTATCGGTCCAGAATGTAAGTATCCGGTATAACCCTTGGGTAATTGAATGTACTTGTAGCTCTCTTATTTTGGTGGGTAGCTGCCTAGATCAGGTAAAACACTGTCACAGTTTGGAGTAAACAGCAGCTTTGTGTGGAAGAGCTGAAGGGTTCATTAGGCCGGGCAATGGACTCTTCCCAGTGTGCTGAGTCCATGGAGTATTGGCAGAGCTTAGCTGGTGGCGGTGCTGTGGCAGGCGCGCTGTGCTGTGCTGTGCTGTGCTGTGTGCGCTCTGCAGATATGATTAGTTACAGTCTCTGTGGCTGTAGATTGAAAATATTTTGTATGCGCTAGAGGTAGCAGACAGATGACTTCTTCATATACCTGCGTTCAGGTGTAGTTCTACTTTAACCACGTTCATGTATTCTGAAGTGACACACATTATATTTTACAGACGCTTTCAAAGATGGGAGCCCATTACCATTGCATCATCTGTTCAGCAACTATCATGCGAAGAACTGACATGATAGGTCATATTAATCGCCATGTGAATAAAGGAGAAACTGAATCAAGGTTTATTACAGGTAGGTTCTTACTTCTATAAAACATTCAATCTTTTTATACTACCTAGCACGTGGAATAACTATGATATATGGGTGAGAGACATGAGAAGAATTCCAAAACAGATTTAGCTTTACAAATGAGAAATCTGCCCTTAATACTTTTAAACTTTTTTTTCCTCAAAAAAAAGTTATGATGTTATGATTTAGTCTCAGTGTTATGATTTAGTCTCTGCATTCACCACCTACTCTGTCCTTATTGATAAATAATATTCCCTTCAAAATTAGTTTAATGTTGTAAATGAAGGCTTCTGTCTCTCCAAAAGAATGGAGGACATGGAATCCATGAAATAAAATCTGTACAGAGAATTAATGCCTACATGATTGGCTGTCTGTTTTGTAAATCAGTCTTGAGTAAATCTCTGCATTATAAAAATCCTTTGCTTTTTATCCTAACTGCATCAGCATGGATTCATAAAACAAGATGACTTTTATTTCAGCCCTGAAGAGTCATGACAGAGCTGTCCGTAGTTCTTTGGTAAATGACAATCCCGTCTGATTTTTCTCTAGAATTAGACTTTTGTTTCTAAACTTGTATAAACTTGATTGGAAGTATTTTAAATAATAGGAATGCAGAATCTTTATGTTTCCAAGTTGCCTTTTCTCTACTGCTGTCAGGTAAAAAGCACCTTATTGATTAGCTGTTGTGTAAAAATTAAGGCTTTTTTGCTACAGCCCAGACTGGTACTGTTGAAAATTGGTCTGATTTTTTTTCTCTCTGTCTCTGCGTAGATATATGGATTTTATCTAAATATAATGAAGATGAGACTGGGAGCTATGAGGGTCACACTTCTTTCTGTTGGCAATATGCCGTTGAGAAGTAGTGGTTTAGTGTCTGGGCATCAGTTGACATGTCTAAGAAGTGACAACAGCATATATTCCATACCTTTAACTTAAACAGAGTTTGTGTTGTGAAATGTATTCATCTCCGTCTGGTTCCCTTCAGAGCTGTTAGTAAAGAATGGCCCGTTTGCCCTTTTTTAACAAAATGCATGTGGTTATTTTTTCTCATGGGGAGAGGAGAAATTCAGAGGTCAGATATGCTTTAGAGGCGCTTCAGCAACACTTGGGAACTCTGGCCGTGGAGCACGTGGCAGAGCGCTTCACAGATCTGCGATCTGTGTATTTGAAAGCACTGAGAGACAGGCAGGCTGAGCAACAAAAGGTATCTGGTTGATAGCTAGCAAATTTTTCCTGGTGGCTCCTGGGTAAGTTTTGCTACTGTTAGACTGGGGATAAATTGCTCGGAGGAATGATGGCCTCTGTTTACAGCTGTCAAATCAGTAAGCTTCTTTTGCCACAGTCTATTTTATACAAGGCTTCAGTGCTGAAACTGTCCCTGTGCTTGTGCTGTCTACACGCATTTCATGAAGCTGTTTGATAACTTACAGAGATTAGGTCAAGGATTTTGAGGGATTTTTGCAGTTCACCGATACACATTCAGGACTATGTTAATAGGGTTTTAATTAATTAGCAATGCGTTATGTTTGAACACGCAAAACAAATGTGCTAAGCCTCAGGCTCAGGGGCTTGCTTGCTTAAATTGGAGTGGATATGTAGGAGCCCGACTGAGAAACAAATCTGGTGGTTTATGGGACAAAAATTGTGGTAGAGCTTGATCCTTATCTGCCACTCTTGGGACTAGAAGATCAATTGTTGCCTGCTTTCCCCCCCACCCACAAACTCGTTAACTGATCCATGTGTGCCAGCTGGATTACTGCATAATCCAGACTTCTTGCTGTATGGGAGCAAATTTTCTATTTCATTTATCAAACGTGCTAATGTTCATTTCAATTCTTACTAACTCTTTCCTTCCTCCACAATTACTTTCTTTTAGTCCCTGCTCCCAAGCCTCATGAAGTGCTGAAAGAGTCGGCCACAGATGTGCAGGTTCTTCCCAACTACTCCACGCCTCAGAAAACAGATTCCTATTTTAATCCTAAAATGAAACTCAACAGGTAAGAGAACAGGGAGGATGCCCCAGAGGGGTGCTGAGTTTGTAGTGAAAAATACTCGTGGGTTTTGAAAAGCAAACCCTGTGAAACTTTTGTTCGGAGGGCAGGAGAAATGGTTTTCCATCAGAAAACTCTCCTTGACAAATAATATTTGAACGCAAGAACACTTTATGGGAAATAATGTAATTTCTGAAGCAATTAAGTATTTTTCTGTAATGAGTTGTGTATGGAGAACAGGATTTGAAAGGAACACACTTGAAAACTAACTTCATGGTATACACTTAAGATGTTTTTGTGTGAATCTCCGCAAGATACTGTGGATAGTCACGGCTCTCTCCCCTCTAATGGAACAGCAGCATAATTACAATTTACAGTTTTCATATTCTAAGCCTTTTTCTCTTGGGACTCGGATTCTCTCAAGTGTCTTCTCATTATTTGCATTAAAAATGATGAAGGGACAAACTGTCTTTTTTTAAAGAGACTCACAAATGGCATCTGTACCACAACTGGAAGGTGCAAGCATTGACCCCAACACATCGGACCGGGCTTCCAGCCCGCGCTGACCCCTCATGTTCTCAGCGCTGTTAATATTTGAGCTTCCAGGTTCGAAGTTAGCTCAGAGACGTCTGTGACAGCTAAGGCATGCCTCCGAGACGGCCGTTGCAACTAAGGTTAAGGCCGTTGTCTACAAGAACAAGGCTTGTTCCTCAGCAGTGGAATTTTCATTGCTCTGCAGTAATTTCTAACATCTTTTTATACACAGAGCCATTAGCAGGGCAGTATCAGACTGTGCTGGGAAAGTAAGGAAAACACTGTTGCCTTTTGAACGCTAGTCACTTTTTCCAGCATTAGCGTAACTAAGCAGCTGATTCAGGATCCTACCTTACGAATATCCAGCTGTAGAATTAAACTTTTAAGGGTAGCTGAGATTTTTCATTTACAATTCTTCCGTGTAACAGGTAGAGTTTAGCTTAAATGCTCTAGTATTATGTTAAGGGAAATAAGTAAGGAAAAGGAAGGAAAAATATTTTCTCAACTTCTTTTTTTATTTTCAAGGCAATTGATATTCTGCGCGCTAGCTGTTCTGGCAGAGGAACGTAAACCGATAGAATGTTTGGATGCTTTTGGTGCCACTGGTAACGTCAGTTTCTTTAATCTCTTGGCTAATATCCCATAGTATGAAGCTCCAGAAGTCAGTAGTAACTGACATCGCATATGCAAAAATAATGAGAGGTACACAATAATTTTCCTCCTTAGGCAAGCAATCATTAGCTTCCATACAAAAAAAACCCCAGCCTTTAAGAGCCTGGTATTAGGCTTTTTAAAAAGACTAAATAATATTAAATCAAAGCTTAGTGGTCTCCTTAAAATCACTTGCCTTAATGTCCATGAAATGGCATCTTCCTAAACTTGCGTCCAAGGTCACAGATCTCTTGTGACTCTGGCTGTGGAATTTGGCTGTAAAATCAACCTGTGGTTTAAAAATGGTGATGAGTCCAAACTTCTTTATCAGAATCACCTCTTAATTGATCACAAAAGTTCTGAACGTGAACTAAATGTGAAGTAGTTAGATCAGTGTCTACTAACCATCTGGAACAAAAATCTGAAGAGATCTGGACCGCTGCCTCATCAGCCAGCGGCTGTAAACTGAAGGTCATGGTTGAGAACAGCAGTAACCGCTCAGCATTTTGCATAAAAATTCTTGATAATGAATTTATCACCGTTTTGAACTAGGCCAGGCTTCACAAGTGCATCCTGTCCTGCACTTCTACAGCATAATCATGGACTTCACTGCAAAAGTCGGCAATAAACATTTGGAGGCAGCCTAAAGTTCTTCACAGTACCTGTCCTAACGTTTGTGGTTTACTGTGGTCTGTCACAGGTGGCTGTCCGCTACGCTGGAGTGTTAAACAAGCCAAGGGGCTTTCCTGCAGGTGGTGGGTCTGGCTTGCTGCAAAAACCACAGATCTTTCTGTCTGTAGGCCCAATTCTAACATAAGGAAGTGACCAACAGGCTGCCCCTGTACGTACCCCATTGCCACTGTGCTGAGGCAGCAGGTCGCCAACACGTTTGTGCAGGAACATGACAAGATTTGCATCACGCACACTGCTGTATTATAAGCATTTAAAAGGATGATTTATTTTTTTTCTTAGTGAGTTCAGTGACCCAGAAACCAAGTCCTTGTTCTGTCCCAGAGTTACAATTCTGTCTTTCCGTAGGTATAATGGGATTACAATGGGCAAAGCACCTCAGAAGTTCTGTGAAAGTTACGATTAATGATTGTAATGAAAATTCTGTGACAATGATTCAGGAAAACTGCCATTTAAACAAAATGAAGGTGAAACTGAACACCAAGGAAGAAGACAATGATGAAGCTATGGGAGATGGAGAAGAAAATGCTGACACCATTGAGGTGACAAAAATGGATGCCAATGTTATAATGCATTTGAGAGCATTTGATTTTATGTAAGTGTTGATTGTTTCTGTTAATAATTTTCTGGTTTGATAATGACGCACCCCACCCCATCTCCCAGTGTATGGTGGTTTAGGGAGGTTGGAATGAAAGAAGCAACCAACAGTCAAATCACTTGGTGTTTTAAATGTAATTCTGTTGTCCCAGCAATGGTGT
>VZTV01021522.1:0-19808 GCA_013400875.1 Anhinga rufa | reverse complement strand
TCTGGGCCTTCCATCCCTGCATTGGATGACTGAATAGTGCATTCTTGAGAGTAGCAAATTTAGGGGGATTTTTTAAATCAGATATAAAGAATTTCTCAGTTTTATCCTGGTTTTTCAGTGTATAGCTCTGTTTACCTGCAGAATTGACTTCATTTACCAGTAATTTTTAACACCAGCTTATGTTGGACATATATGCAAAAAGTTATAACGTACATGAGTTTTTGCAATCTGTTCACAGCCCATTCCCTTAGGCAATCCAACTTGTGATTTCATTTTTTAATATACTTTATAGAAAACCATAGGTTGCTTAAAGTGAAAAGAAAATTCATGAATGTTTGCATTTTTCTTTTCCTTATATGTTGCTAGTTTATTAGATTATGTTCATAAATGAATGCCACAAATAATTTGCTTAAATTTGTGAAATGCTCATATAAAAAATTTCAGATTAACAGTTTTTTATACCAAGCCTTCACACTTGAATAAACGATTAATTAAATATTTCCTTAGCTTACAATATCCTGCTGGCAGATTTTTTCTAACAAACAATTATTTAAAAAAAAAATAATGTGGGTGTTTTTTTGATTGGTTTTCTTTGTTTAAGGGTTTTTTTTTTGGTGTGCTAAACTCCCTTCATGTGTGTGTTTTATAATGTCAAAGAGACTGAGAGGGCATTTCTCACTCCATTTCCTCTGGCTATAATTTACCACATGACTGTAGATGTATGTGAACTATAACATAGGGAGCAAAAGAAAACAGTATTTCTCATGATATTGATATTACTTGGTATACTGAATAACAGACTACTACCTTAAACTCCTAGCCTGGTGCAACACATGCCATTTATGTTTTAATTAAAGAATTTGAAAGGGTTATACTCCTGAGTTTATTTCTTTGTTAATTTTTTTTATTCACAAGGATTAATTTTACAGGGCAAATAAGAAACTGTCTTGTATAGAAGTGAAAAAAGTTGTCTGTGTACAATACATATTTGCAAAGTCAGCAGCCCAGTTACAGTGATAATTTTATGCTGTCAGCTAGCATCTGGCATGCTGACCTCATGAACTGACAGAAAATTTGCACGTAAAACATACATTCAACTTATTCTGGGGAAGAAGTTGGAAAAGCTTGTGCTTACCACACAAAACTGTCCTGTGTACATGTCAGAGGGATGACATTTTCCTGGCAACATCCGGGACAGCATGACTCAGTGAGAAGGCAGGTTGTCTCCTGAGACTGAGGGTTTCCCTGGCTTCCCTGCTTCCCATGGGTGGCCCCAAAGCTGCTTCCCCTCACTGATGGATGTGGGGTGAGCTCTTGCCCCTTCAGGACTGGAGATATTCAGCTCCGTGGTCACAAAGCCTTTTTTATTCTTTTTTGGTTTTCTTCTACTTGCCAGCTCATGCAGCTGCCTCCCTCTACTTCAGTATGTTTTTCTGCAAACGTCCAAGCCAGAGAGCTGATGCCCTGTATTTTCCCGGAAAGCCCACTTGTACTTTTTCTGAGGTGAAATTCAGGCAGGCAAATGTCAAAATTTAAGCTCTAGGCAATGGCTTCCACTGAAAGGTGCTTGTGGCTGTGATATTACTGAATGTTCTCCAGGATGGGGAATGTTTTAAAGCAAACATTAGCTGTAGCCTGGGACCCCATAACATTCTCTTCATCCTGCTGGATCCCTTGTCTTTCATCTTGCCCTAGCCCTCCTTACCAGAGTCTCAATTTACCTCCATTTTTGAGCAATTTTCTGTCATGATATGACTAGGAATATTCCCATGTCCTTCATGGAAAATGAACTGAGGTTTTGTGTGAGCGTTTTGGGCTTTATGGGTTTGTTGGGTTTTTTTAGGTGCTCTTGCTGCACAATATTCTGCTACTGTACTGTACTACTATTTCAAGTCCAGCCATGGGGAGACTCCTTTTTCTTTCAAAGCAGCCCCTTTTTGAGATCCTCAGCTATAGGAGTTGTAGCAGCTATTACCAGGCCTTGGCCCTGATGTGAGTGCTCATGCCCTAAAGGGAAAGCAGGCTTTATCTATGCTCTTCCTGCAAGTGGTTACTCAGAGCCTTGGAAGATAGCACAGCATCTCAGCAAAGCCACCTTAATTAGAAAGAGCCAACAGGTTTCCACTTCATTTGAACTGCCATTTTTCACCTCTTTATTTGGAGAGGACAAATCCAGCTGTTCTCTCTCCCTTCAGAAGTGAGAAATTCACTGGTATGGTGTTACTACTAGGGTAGGAAGTATGTTTCTACTTCAGCAGAGAGTAGAAGTAGAAAATGAAGCTCATCAGTTTCATTTGGGGAATCATTTCAAGATTGTTTGTCTAAGATGTGTTTTAAAGATTTCTTATGCTTCTAATTAAGAAGCAACAAATAGCCAAAGCTCAGAAGCTGACACAACAGTATAATGAAAATATAGCCAACCTTATAAAGAGATCCTATTTAATTCTTTCAACAATGAAAGTAGTTGTGTTGACAATGATGTCCACAGACTGAATAAGGAGCCAAAAGCATATGAAAATAATATAAAAATATACCTGCTGTCACATCTCCTTGAGTTACAATCTCATTGTGATTTCCAGGCTAAGTCAGGCTTTACTTTGTTAGTAGCTTGATAGGAGACCTGATAAGAAAAACTCATCACCTTTATATGAAGTGGTATTTATGGATAAGGAATCGGTGCTGCTATTCCCCTGCCCCAGCTACACCTTACCCCCACTATTTGGCTTTAGTGTTTTGGGCTGCCAGAGGGTGACGCAACAACCAGATCCTGGCCTCTAACACTCATTAACTTTCCCACATCAGGTTTCACCGAAGAGGCCTGTTAATCAGAGGTGCCCTGCTCAGGTTCTAAACTGGATAAGTAAATTTTCCCTGCCTACATTGCCTGTGTAGTTTCAATTACTTTACAGGTTTTTTTCTTCCTTCTTTGGCTGTTAATACACAATTTCCTGAAATGGTGTGCAATATTTCTTTGTTCTCATACATGTGTCCACTCCAGATACATCTGTATTTGAACCACAGTAATTCTGCCCCGCATTATGTTTGTATAGCCCTTGCAGACACTCTAGGAACCAATGAATATATCTTTCCTTGGTAATATAACAACGATTCATGATATATCATCCTTCACCATACTTCAAAATAAATATGCCTTCATTTTTATGCACTTGGAAATGCATAAGAGCCATAAGTTTATGGGGGCATTGCCCTCAGCATAGAAGACCCAGAGACTTGGAGAACATCCTTCAGTTCAGAGCTTTTCCATGCCACCACCTAATCAGTACATGGAGGGCAGGAAACTGTTTCTCTGAAAAAAGAGCTGCCACAGCTCTTACCTGGTTCTTTGATATTACTCTAAAAATAAGTTGAACCTGTAGCTTAGGTCACCAGAGCTACCCAGAAACATGGACATAAATTCCAAACAGCCAAATAAAACTTCGCACATCAAATGAGAATACAGAGCAGAAAGATTTGATTCAAGTCAGGTTGTTGCACTGATGTAATTTCCATTCCTCAGAAAGGTTAAAACAAAGAAATAATAAAAAAAATGTTGTAACTAAGCCTATCGCTGAGATCTGTACTTGGGGAATATTGATTCGGTGCTGCTAACCCAGAGGAAAGGCAGGGGTTCTTGCATTTACTGTAGCAGTAATAAGGTGAAGTTGTACTTCTCAATGATGTTCCACTCCAAATACAAACAATGAATCAATATTCAAGGCTGCTGTTTCCTGCTGGAAAAGTCCACAGCAGGACAAGTTGAGGAATGAATTGCTCTGCCCACGTAGATTTTAATACATATGCTATGGGAATACATTAGTTCTGTGCTTTTTACTCAGGCACTGCGAGAGGACTCTTGGACTTTGTGTTCAGGTTTTGCTTGTAAGCGTAGTTCAGATGCTGCTGTGAGATTACCACCATTGGGAATCAAGGGAAACTGGATACTGAATTTTAATGTAGCAGTACAGTGAGACCTTTTTAGCACAACACCTCCCCTCTCAAAGCACCAGATCTGCCAGCACAGGAGCGAGGGCAGCTGGGGCGGGTCTGCAGCAGCCTGGCAAGAGTAAGAGGGCTGGAGACCTTCTCTTATCTTGTTAACTTTCATCACTTGGTAAATATAAGGAGGAGAGAGGCCAGAGAAAGGAAAAGGGAGAAATTACATATGGAAGGGAAGGGAAAGAGAACAGGCGTCAGAATAGGAGCAAATATTGTGTTTGCCTTGGGACCTGAAACATTTTTTACTGCCTTGTAGAGCAATATATAAAATTAACTATTTTCATAATTAAAATAATAAGATATTAGAGCTTGTCAAATACAATGAATTTTCATATCTGGAATAGTATTCAAATCCAAATGTGTTTTCCATAGAGATGCAGCACAAAATTTGGGCCCAATGTGAGTCCTTGTGTATCTACATATTTAGGTCAGTTGGAGTGATTCAAGTGTAATGTTGTGTTTGGTGTATGTAATGCTGACTTCTTTCTCTGCCCTATCCTCCCCTCTCCTCGTGGACTTAAGCAGGAAAAGTCTTTGTCTGAATAGAAATGTCAATATCCTCTTAACATCACCATTTACCTAGCCCTGCTCATGACAATAGCTGGCTGTTGGCATAATGTTAGTAGAGACGATGTGATAAGCTAGAAGGCAGGGCAATACCATTGGCCTTGCTGCTGTTCAGAATCAAATAAAGGTCTGTCCCTGAGTGGGGGAACTACTCAGAAATAGAAGTGAGTCTGAGTTCCCTGCTGCCTTGCAGTTAGTTACTGTTAGCAGTCACTTATTCTTGGGGATGTTATATGCAAAGCATTAATTTCTTTAATGCACTTTATATCCATGGTGGTGCTGTTAATGAGAGCTGTTAGTGACTGACTGCAGGGCTGCAGTCATTCTTTCTCTCTTGATACCTCCCACATTTTGCAGTGTCTTTTCATCATAACCAATATGCACATATTGAGGACAGCTTTTCCAGGCACTCTGAAGGCTTGGCAATGCAGGTGTTAGGGCATGGCAACCTCAGGATTTGTGGTTTAGGGCATAAATGCCCAGTGTACAAGCCATTCCACAATCCTCATTCATGCAGATGTTAATGATGAAGTGTGGACACAGAAATGCTGAATGTTTCTGTGCGTGGGGTTTTGCTCCACTCTGAAAGAGCATGCTGCAGGTATCACCCCAGCCATGAGTGCGAAATGGCTGGTCACTACAAGTGCTCCCATTGCCACTTTTTATATCTGCTTTTCCCACCATACAAAATCTAATTTTTCTTAATGTCACTCTGCTAGGTACATTATCATCCACTTCTATGGCTTTTTGTGCTGCTGAAATAGTGAGAAAAACATTCAGAAGCAGGGAATTAAGTATCTGGCAAAGGTATATCTTCTAGAGAAGTGTCCAGTCTTGACATGACAGAGTAAAACTAGACTCTTGGTAGACTGGACCAACAGTCTCACCATGTGTGTATTATTATTAGTGTACAATCCATTTGTCTTCACCTCAAGCCATTGGTTATTTTTTTGACAATTCTCAGTTACAGAACTCTTAATAATCAGTTTTTTCTTTCATACATATATCACTGAAATTACTTCTCAAGATTCACCCCCTNCCCCCCCAAAAAAAAAAAAATGCCCATCACATTTCTTGGTAAGCTAAATAGGCCAAACTCTTTCAGTTCTTCTTCAGTCTGGAATTTTCCAAAACTACAAGTCACACCCACTGTAACACGCCTCATTCGGCCTCCCCTGCTTCTCCCCTCACAGGTGTCATTCTAAAAACACTGACAGCAGAACTGGGGCTGCACTCCTACTTTGTTTTGTCAAAGGCTTTGCACACAGCTGACAAGGCTTTCAAAAGTCACTTGCACCCATTTAAAATAAGGACAGAAACTCATCTTGATTTTGCAGTGGGTTGCAAAATTCATGTACTGTTTTTACTGGATACCAAGCAGTGGGAAACCTAACTTTAAAAATTGCAGGAGGTTTCTGCAGTACCAGTAGGGAGGAGGGTAGGATGTGTATGCGTATAGGCCTGCCACAGTTTTGAGGAAAACACTTCAGTGCCAGTTAAAGGCGGCTCTCAAAAAGTTCATAGCAAAGGCTGCAAAAATTCAAATCAAGTTCTGTAACACCCTAAGGAGAGTTTAGAATGTTTTATGTAGGAATTTGTAGCTATTCTTCAAAGCTCTGGAATTTAAAGAGCTCCTAAAATTCAGATCTAGGCTACTGGCTTAGGTCTAGCTCTAATTTGCACAGACCTGTGAATGTAATATCTTGCCCTAGCCTCCTTCTAACCTTCTCCACACTTTCCTTTCCTTAGACAAGCCATACTAAATTGCTTCCATGAAAATAAACAGTTCCTTAAAAAGTACCAACTGTGGAAACAGAACAGCCTCTTGTTGCCCTAATGACATTCCAGTATAGATATGTAATTAATTTTGTTAATGATATTAAAGCACAGAGCAAGAAAAAAAAAAAGGGCTTTGCTTTTGATTCTTGCTCAGACTAGACCCAAACATTAGCTGTTTCACATGAAGAACATGCTGTTAGGTTAACCAAGCCTATTAAAGGCAAAAATCAATACCAAACAATCCTCTGGTAGACCTATTTATACCGTATTTTTTATATCTTACTGTATGTATTGTCAGTTTCCAAGCACTTCCTAAATAATTTTAGTTTTATTCCTCACTCTGCATTGCACTTCCTTAATTTTGTAGGTTAACCTTGTTTAAACCTGTGTCAGTTCAACCTTGAGAGGAAACCCTCCTAATACTACTGTGGCTACATAGTTTATTACAACTACCTTTTCAGCAAGAGCCAGAAAATTGTGGGAGACCACCCAGACAATTCTTGGAAAACAATCTAACCTACTTGTTTTTTTGAAGTTATTTGAAGACCCAAATACTGGAGTAGGTGTAACACAGGGAGGATCCAATGTGGCAACTGCCCCATTTCTCTGGAAATAATGCTAGGTAATTATCTCTCTCTGATTGGTGGACATTTGAGAAATCACTACATATATAAAACAAACCTTATAACTGTGTAAATGTGGTTGTCTCCAAAACAGTTTATAATATACAATAATAATATCTGGTCAAATGCCTACCTGTCAGCAAAATAAACACCTTTTCAAATAGCATGAGTAACTGCTAAAAAACTTGTTGAAATCTTTAGAGGAAAGAAAATTGAGTCCGTGGGAAACAATAGGGTCAAACCCTAAAAATTGCTGACCACCTAAAAAAACACTGCAGAGAAATGCTGATTTTCGTTTTAGGAAGTGCTGCGTGTATCTTTGGCATGCTGCCTACCGGCTCTCAGTCACTCACCTCCCCAGGCTGTTGACACAGTGGTAGCAGCCAGCAGAAGGGAAGGTTGATAGCTGAGCACATGAGCCTCAGCCACCCATAATGGTTCGCTTGTGGTAACACACTGGGCAGTAATGTGCTGGGGTGGGTGGAGTGTGGGAACACCACCTTGTTGTCCAAGTGCTTCCTCTAGCAGGGAGCTAGGCTTGGCTGGGGGATGCTCTTTGCTCTGTAAAAACGAGGAACTAAATTCTCTTCTAGTTAGTCTGACAGTAAATTAACCACAAATATTTTTAAATGTGGAAATGAAATAAAGAAATCTATCTTGTTCTTTTGGGTATTTTTCTTTATCACTATGTTGGAATGGACTTTGCTGCAAAGAGTATTCCACATATTCTTTCCTTAATAATTCTGCTTCTAACTTCTAATTAATTTTGCACATTCTCTGAGATGTCCTTTCACCTTCCAGAAAAGCCATTTCCTCTGATTTTTATCAATTGCTCATTTGTCATTCCTTCTTGAGATTTCTCCCTCCTGATTCATGAATCCATTAAAAGGCTTTCCTTTGTAAAGCTGCCCCCACTACTGTGTCAATTATTTTCCAGTGTTGGTGCTGGCAAGTAGAACTTGTGACTCTCCTGAGCAATTAACCTGGCAGTTATCAATAGCAAACACCAAGCACTGTAACAAAACGGCACTGAGTTGGGAGACATAAGGCAATGGATTGTACAATACAGCTAATGGAAAATGTAATTGTAAAATGGTTAGCCCACCTGACTTCTTTGAACCCTTGGCAGATGACATGCTTAAGTAATAGGTTTAGAAAGCTCAATCTCCTGCTTTCTTGTGTTCCTGGTGCTGTGGAAAAGCAGTAATGCCTCTGTATGTAGAGGTGTGCCTGTATAATTAAACTGGGAATACCAAGCAGGCTCTAACACCATTCTGTATGACTGGGTTTCTTTAAAATGTGTGGATCAGTGGGTGGAAATAGGGGTCTTTTAAAGGAAAATTAAACGCCGCCAACAAATCTGTTATTTTACAGAAATCCTCGCATACATAGAGTGACATTTGTGCTCAAACCCACCCTGCTTGGAGCCCAGTGCTCCATTTCACTTAAGCAGGCTCATTGGTTTTACAGAGAGTCCTCACCACCACTTTTCTCTGTGAGCATGCCTGTGACACAATGTGCCTGAGCTCCTCCAAGGCAGGCAATGGTAACATGCTGCTTTATGTATTCAACATGCAGGAGCTGGTCCTACGAGGCATCAATGCAGCGTCCTCCTGCACAGCACGACTATGCATGTACAGCCATCTCTTGCTGTGCTTTTTGAAACAATTGTCTCTTGATTCCCCCTTCCTCCCACCCCACCGTGACTTCTCTGAAATCGGCCGGTTTACTGTGGCTCACCAAGCTCTGTGCCTGGGCCTGGCAGGGTGTGTGCTGCGCTGAAGAAGGGAATCAGACCCTAAGCCAGTGAACTCAGCAATAAACCATACTGAGAATTTACATCTGAACTGCTGTTTGTGTGAGTCACATTGCTCTCGACAGTAGATCACACTGTTTTGCATCTTTTAATTGATAGGAAAATCTTCTGGTGTGTAATAAAAAGTTGCTTTGTAACCAAATGCAAATACTCGGAATCCTTGGCAATTGATTTCTACTATCTATCCCATCAAAGGGTGGTTAATTACCTGGTTCAACACCAATTCCTTATGACAGCAGTTGACAGACACAAGCACTGGATATCTGAGACTGGTCCGGGATTCTGAAATTGTCCATTATCTCAAAACATGATCTGACTTGGTTGGTGCTAAAGGACATCTGAAGGTTGTTACAACTTGTATAAAGTACAGACAAGCCTGCATTTAGTACTGTACTATATACTTTGTGAAGTGTAACAGGACTAAAGTTATACATTAGCTCTATGAAATTGAAGAGTTCTTGCATATTATATTAATACCAGTTAATAGGGAATTAGTGCCACCTAATGTAAAAATGTAACCCAAGTGTCTCTGATACTGTAAGGGAAGACCTCCTCGTTCTCCCTCTTCCATTTGCAGTAAACATTAGTGAAATAAAAATAACCATGGATTATGGAGCTGTTAAATATTATATATTCCCACACTATTAAATATCGTCTATTCCTGTTGCATAAACTTTACCTTTGATTAGCAACAAATATGCTGTTTTATTTTGAGAAATTGGCCATTTCATAATGCTCTAAAGGATTAATTGTGGTAATGAAATACTTCCCTGTCACAGTCTTGTGTAAACTATAATTATTTTGGCCCCAGTTCTGCAGACATGTACGCAAGCTCTTAAGTGCACTCAGATGAGGAGAATTAAGTGTATGTATAAATGTTAAGGTGAGCAGAAGCAAAGTCCTGTGTGTAGCCTTTTCCTTTCGCTAAAGGTACAAGTCTGAATTCCAAAGATGAGTCAGTCTCTCTGGCTATTTTATAGGAGAAAAATAATCCTTTAATAAAGATTAGTGAGAGCAAAGATAAATATAGTGGAGTACTCTGCTTCCCAGATAATTACCTGCCTGATATCTTCTATCTAAATCGAATTTGCCAAAAGAAGGGGCAAAGAGAAAGGAATCATTAACTAAAAATAAGAAAAAAGTTGCAGTTTCACCCAGAACCCTTTTCCCTTTTTCACATGCCAGCCTCCTTGTGCATTGGCTGCAAGGATCGTCCACCTTTCAGTCGCTCATGGGAACTAAGGTGTGCGGCAATGCCTGAATGTTGGATGCTTAACCTGGCCTGTGGGTTTGCTCCTTCCAGTCCCACTCAGGACAGTGCTCCCAGTGACTGCAGAGAAGGCAAAATTCTGTTTAGCATCTAGACTAAAATGTCTACACTAGGAAGATACAATACATAGAGACCTATAAGTTCTGTGTACAACAAAAATATAATTGGCATGAGGATGAGTTTGCTTGCTGAGAGGTAGTTACGTGAGTCACCCCTGCCCAAAGATGACTTGACATTAATGCAGTGACTTCTATAAAGATACAGATACATATTGCAGTATCTAGAGTGATCCAAGAAAGAGTGTTGAGCAGTCTGGGGCCTGAGCCATGAAGCTCCTGTTATAGGCCTAGTTAAAGGTTTTGCTGAGAAAGCTTTGTTTTAACTTTTAAACTAATTTTACATTTTATTTGATACATTACATTTGATATTTTAGAAACAATGCATTTGAGCAAAGGTTGCTTTAGACATTGCCACTGTTAATCATAATAGACCTTCAAATGTTTGAACTGGGATGCGTCTGGATGCTGATGAAGCAGAAGTGACTATTGGCATTAAATACTTTGTTTTGTTAGTTTTTTAAAAAAATATACATCAGTGCATGACACCTTGAAAAGAGTCAGAATGAAGTATCAGTAAATGATATTACTGGAGCTTTTGAAAATATTTAGCTCATAATGCTATAACCACTTCCAGGTGCGCAGAAAAGCAACTACATTGCTTTTGTTGTATCATTGATAGCGTGTCATAAATGAGGTGAGGAAAAAGCGCCCAATCTCAGCTTGTCTGCTTTATTTGGTAATTATGATTAATGCCTGATTAAAACTGACCATGTAACTTTAAGAGAATTAAGGCAAAAAAAAATGGCATCTCTATTTATAATGTAAATTTGGTGAGAACCACCTTTTGGTTGCACTAACATTTACAGTAAGACATTTAATTTTTTTAAAAATAAAATCTGAAATTTCTAAAAACTATAAAATCAACTAAATCCTAAAAAAACCCACCCTACAACTTGGGTCAATGAACTTGACTTTGTGAAGCATTAGAAACAACTGTTATTATGAGATTAAAACAATTAATATTGTGAGGGTTTTTACAATGAATTTCAGCACAGTCCAAAGGTTTTAATCAAAATACAGTGCTTAGGGAGAAATGCAGCTAGAGGAGATGTTTTGACTTTGACAATATGGAATGACTGGTGTTAAAAAAGAATTAATAAATAGGCTGCATACATTTCCTTCTCCACCAAAGTAATTTTAAAAATGCATTATCTTTAAGTGATAGCGCATAACAGGAAATTCAAAATCTAATTGTAAAAGTAATTATTTGTGTCATGCACTCATTTATTTTTATTACAGCTCCAATTTAGCTTATATTTTTGTTACTACAATGTAAATGATAAACATGTTTGTAGCTGCCTTTATTCCAGGTTATATATTTAAAGCATAAATTGTTGCTATCAGGATTACTACTCATCCTGATGCACAGAAAATGCATTCTGGAACAAATTACACAAAGTTGCATGTTCTGGTTTTTGAGATAGTTGCATGAGTCTAATTTAAAAGGTTTGCCTGTTTCAGAGAGCTTTTGACAGACACAAATGGAAAGCTGAGGTGCTACTGCTGAGCTAAGCTAGACTGTAATGTTGAAACTATCTTCCAGGTGCTAAATGGTGACATGCTTCTTCCCTAAAATTTGTAATTTCCTCTTCCTGAAACACACAATCTTGTGCGGATGTGGGCAGAGCGGCAATGCCCATCCTACAGCCATGTGGGAAGTTTTTCCTGTGCGGGTGCCAGAGCAGTGGCCCAGGCTGCCCAGAGAGGCTGTGGAGTCTCCTTCCCTGGAAACATTCACACCCCGCCTGGACGCGGTCCTGTGCCCCTGCTCTGGGTGTGCTGCTCACGCAGGGGGGCTGGACAAGATGATCTCCTGAAGTCCCTTCCAACCCCTACCATTCTGTGATTCTATGAAGTCCCTCGCTCCAGCATGACTTCCCCAGGCAGTATGGGTCCCTGCTTTTATTTCCCTAGCTCGCCTAGCTTTAATTACAGATTATGCTATTTCTCCCCCCACAGCATGCAAAGACAAAACCATCCTGCTGGGCTGAGGAAAGGAGAGGGCAATTCTCATTGGGCTTAATTCAAAGCTTTGACGTGGTGCCTACACATAAGAGGCCCTTGGCATGCAACCCTTTGCAACAGGTTCTGTGCAAACTATTTGCAGATATAGGCACTCCATTCTTAAAACAGCTGAGCAGTATCAAGGAGTCCCCATGGGCACTACAAGAGTAGCTTCATGTCAGACACTGCACCAAGTAAATGGATGCTGTGGATCTTACTTTTATGTGTGCAGAGGGCTGAATATCTTATGTATATGAATCAGACTAGTATTGACCTCTTTTTAAAGTCCACCTAGTGACCGTAGCCTCCCCTTTTCCTAACCCCATGCACAAATTACCCTCCTCACAATGTTCTCTTCAACTGTGCCAAAGTTTCATGGACATTTGAAAGCATTTCATGTGAAAGCAGTTGGCTTTCCAAAAATGTAACCTGTGTCAAGGTAAAACTCCATCATATCATAATTTATCATATCAAACCATTTATATAGGTGTGCCCACGCGGTCCTTCCCCTTGGTCAGGTGTCCTGGACAGCAGCAGCTGGTAGGATGCTCAATTGTTCAGAGTTTTCAAGGACAGGGGTCCAGTGGGTGAATGTCAGGGACCTGCACTACCTCTCCTTTTTGCTGGACGGCCTGGGTAACAGCAGCTGAATAGCTGGAAAAGGGAGCACAAACCCACTCACTGAAACACCCAAAAGCTGCCAGAGAGGATGTTTGCCCAAAACTGATGGAGTAACTGAGGAAGATGGCCATCAGCTGGATTAAAGAGTAACCTGGGAATTATAAAGAGGCTTTGGAAAAAGGAGGAGCCAGCTTGATAAAGTGACATGAAGCATGTTTGGGGGGAGAGGGGGCTGCTTGCAGCCCTCACAACTGGGGTGTGGGGTCTTGTGTGCCTGCAGATGCTGAGTCTTGGGGTGGCATGGGACGGTGTGAGGCATCTGCAAGTACGTATTAATATTTTGCAAGTGTCTAGTGTTGTGATGAATCTTTTCTATTGCTGGTATTGATCCTGAACATATAGGTCACAGATTGCCAGTTATTTACATGCTGTTAATAAATCAATAAACTATTAGATCTTGATTTGATTCAAACCACCTGAACTGATTTGCCCTGTAACAATCATATATTTCAGTGGGATGTTCTGCATTTTGGTAAGTTCTGCTCCCATGTACAAGATATTTCTTTTTCTTTCCCCTAGCTTTCCCTCCTTCCCTGGCCCGAATTTCTCTATTTGTTAAAGATGTCAGAAAATTAGCTTCTAGACTCTAGTGGAGTCAGGAAGCTATTTTCTCCCTTTTTCCCATACCATAATTTTGGGAGTGAATTAAATACAGAGAGAAAGAATGGACAAATAGCCTTCTTACTAAGACTATTTATATGATAATATATATATATAATTTTTATTCACCATATCCTATAAAAAAGGAGGAAGACTTGAAAACATACTGAGTACCAGAATGCAGAAAATAAACAAACAAAAAAAAAATCCACTGATGAAAGCACAGGAGTAAAGATTTCTACATGATTCTGTACCCTTCTCTGAGTACATTTAAATTCAATTAGCACACTGAGACATATTCCAGAGCCTTTAGTTCAGCTGACTTCTAAGGTGAAAAAACAGAGCAAAACCCCTTTCTGGGGGAATTTATTTTTAAGTCTCAGGGTCTCTACTGCATTTTAGAGATCAGTGAAAGGGTGCAGAAAGTCACTGCAGTTTTGCTTGCCTGTGATCTTTCTCTGCAGCAAGGACAATGAATGCCTTTTCCCAAGCAGGCTGGTTTGCCTGTTTTATAAGCCATTTCTTTGAACCGCCTTCCATTGAAAAGAAAGAACATTTTTCTGTATCAGATATAGCGGAAGATTCATATTAAGCCACAAAATAGTTCTCCTCCACACTCCCATGATCAAACTGTGTACAATGAGTGAAAGTGGTCCTTGCATACAGCAGCAGTGCAAGGCTTATTGCATCTCTCAAGTCCCAGTTATGCTTACAGAAGAGTGCATTGGCATTATGAAGGCCAATTTGCTCACGGATGCATTGCACTTATTATGATCCACTTGTGGTGGTGTTACATGGTGAGCTTTAAGGTTTCTAAGCTTGCTTTTTCCTGCCAGCCAAAATCTTCACAACCAAATTTCTTCCTCAGATGTTTCTGGGATTTTATGTTTCTGAAGAAATACCTGTGTAATGTGCTACAGGATGCTGAATAATCTACATTATTCCTGTTTTGTAATCAAATTTCTGCATTTCTGGCACTTTCAAAATCCATATTTCTGGACAACCACAAGTGTCATTATGTTCAAGGGAGGGAAGATTTCCATGCTGTTTATGCAGGCTCTAATAGTAAGGGGTGTTGCTTTTGCAGGAAAAACACCCCTCTTCCTCTGTCCTAAACAGTAATAAAAGCAGCTGGTGTCCTTAGAGTCGACAGATGCCAATACTTTGAAGCTCAAGAAAAAAAAAATTGAATTGTCTACCATGTTTAGAGCATTGTTCAAGTCATCCCACTTGGCAGCACCGCGACTGAGAGATGATGATCTACCCTATATAGTCCTGGTTGATGGACACTGGTGAAAATTGACCAACTGAGCAATCTTCAAGAGGTGTAGCGGGAAATGTATTTGTGCTCTTTTCAATTGCTAAAGACAAGGTTGTTGTGGTAAAGGGAAAATAATAAAAGACAACTAAAAGCTAAGAAGAGCTGATGCTACTCCTTTTTCTGACCTTTCTGCATGGTTAGATACTGTGAGATGAATCAGTTGCAGTGAATGAGTGCAACCTCCTGCAGCTGCAGCCTCAGGGTACGGAGCGCTCAGCGGCAGAGAAGTCTGGGGCACTCCTGCCCAAACCAACCTACTGTTGGTCCCCAAACACAGTGTGTGATGCCCTTGGCTGGGCCAGCACAGTACTACTTCGTGCTGTGGGACCGCTTTGTGAGCCAGAATCAGAGGGCTTATCTCTCTCAAGAAAAACATGCTTTTCTGAATTGGGTCTTTATCTGCACACACCTAGGCAAGGTGTACCATATAACTGAAAGGATCCCACTTATTTTGGAAGTGTTATAGTAATATACATATTCCTTCTCAAATGTCCTCTTGTATTAATCCTGAGGCAGCATCCTGTACCTCAAATACTGAACAACATTTTTGTATGTATTTTATTGTTGAATTTATATAGTTGCATAGCACAGCAAGAACTGATAGGGTCTGCACTTTCAATTATCTTTTTAAATGTAAAAATCATATTTGTCTATTCTTAAATGTATATACCAAATCAATGGAAAGAAACCTAAAACTGCATCTCAGTCAGAACTGTCATTGGTTTGGACTTCCTCTCTGCTAAAACAGGGCCCAAGCTTTTTTTGCAGGTACCTTTCTGGTCATATATGATTTAGTAAAAAGCAGGCATATGGGGCATAAGCTCCCAGTACAAGTAATGTTGCACAGATGTTTACATTCCATGCTTCCCTTGATGAAACATTGCCATTTCTTCATTTTGTTGCAAAACACAGTAAAATTTCTTTTCTTCTACTGTTGATTTTTATTTCAGAAGAGTCTGAGGAAATGTTTTCTGACAGCAGTAAAATTGAGTCAAACACTTGATTCCAATATGGATTTCCTAATGTATATTAAGAATTAAGTAGACAGCTGATTGTAACAGATTTATTTGTTAGAGTGAGATCTTTAAAGACATACCTCACAGTATGATTCATTTCTATTAAATTAGTTATTTGTCCTCCACAGTGTAATCTTTTCAGAGTGATATCTAACATAGTTTGAATGTAAAGTCAACTGTAGGGAAATAAAACACAAGGAAGAACCAATGTAGTCATATTACATTTCCATTAGTTCTTTCATCTGTTAACCTCAAATTTGTTTCAGTCCATATCAGATACAAATGCTGTCATTCTTACACTTCATTATGTCATTCAATATGTTTCTTTCCTGGAACTGAATTAGGTTTCTTGCTGGAAAAACAACATAAATTCAGAGATGGTTTGGAGAAAATTCTTTTATAGTAACTACCTGTATTTATATTTTGTGACCACAGCAAGAAAACAGGTATTGAGAACATCATCACTTATTTATAGGTTAAGCCTAAATGGTTTCTAGGCAATGTCCTAAAGTTAAGAGAGCTGCTGTTCATGCTACATGACAAAACAAAAGGGGTGTAAGGAAGGAGCCTGAAGAGAGATACTGCTGCTTCAGCAATTATTGCGGTTGTTTAAGTCTCAAATCAGGAAAACACTGAACACTTTGTATCAATCCCACTATGTAAGTACAAACCAAAGTGCTCAGGTGAATGCAAGCCACAAGCATCCTTCCTGGAGCTGTCCCACTACTCTCATGGATATGATAGCTCTTAGGAGTAAAAAAGTGACTAGAGCAATGACACTGCATTGCGAGACGCACACTTGATTTAGCTGCCCTAGTGCAATGCTACACTGCCCCAACCAGACAGATGCACAGCAGACTCATCTTCCTCACTGATTTCAGACATGCTTGACTGGAAAGCTGTAACTTTCTAAAAAGCCATTCTTATACAAATACTTACGTACATATGTATGCATCTTAGGGAAAAGGCACCCTGAGGGGCTAAATTAAAATTTGTGATCTTGGGACCATATACCACAGGAAGAGGCTTACCAGACAAGCTTTGCGCTTTAAGGAAGTTTGTTCTTTTATTGCTGTAGGCGTTGCAGATGAGACTATCTGCATTTGACAACAGCAGGAGTACTGAAAAATTACTAGATATAAAAGAGAATATTATGTTGTCAGTTTGCAGAAAATCTGGCTTCTAACCTGAAGAATACAATGAGGATCTAGGGTGCACAATGCTGCAAAAGTGAGTTAAAGATCTAATCTTGCTCCTATTGCAAGCAAAGCAAAGGGTTTCTACCTCATGAATAGTGTTTTGGAGAAGACATGTGATTAAAGCTTGGAGCCCTCCAGTTCAAATTGACCTTGGCATCTTGATAACTGCAAATCAGATATTCTTTGACCAGCCCCTTCTTTTTTTTTTTTTTTGTTTTTTAAAAGAGCTGTAGCTTAAGCAACCACAAAATATGTATATCATTTTCAGAGCAAGGTTGGCCTTTGCAAAGTTTGCATCCACTTGCTTCAAGAAAAGGGGGAAAATGTGTATAAAATGTGGTCTGCCTGCTGGAGCCCCACTTACCCACAGACCCTCAAGTACCACCTGAAAAATGTGTTCTATGTAAGAGAGAAATGAACAAATGAAAAACCGAAATGTCAAAAAGCCTTGAGAGATAGCAATAACATCCTCTGCTCTCTTCAAAGCACTTGTAGACACCATATTACAAAAGCAAGCAAGAGGGAGTGAAGAAGGGAAATTGGTGTAAAAGAGACTCCCTTTGTAAATTTTGTTCTGGAAAGCTCTGAACAACCAGGTGCTGTTGTTTGACAATGCTGGCCTGTGAAAGAGCCATAGCTGAGTACCCATACCATTGTGGCCTACAGCCATTAACATGAGATATAGCTGGAAGAATTATTCTCATGTTACTAGTAAATAGTTCTCAGATTACTCGAGTAGATGCCCAGCTGTGATTTTATAATGTGCAATTATATTGTTTTAAGTAGGGTTATTATTTCCAGGAAATAGTAGCATTAATGGAGTGTCTATTCTCTGGGACCATGAACTTCACTTTGGCTGTAAACATGGCAACCCTGGAATCAAACCTCTGACAATGAAAATTGCTGGGCAGACAATGGAGTCGAATATGAAAAAGCAATGCATTGCAGGTATGATAAGCAATAGTCAGGATGCATAGGACCTCATAATTGCCAGGATCTGCCTCAGCCTGAGCAAGAGATGCATCCCTGCACCTGGACTCTGTCTCACCCTGGGTTTCCAGGAAACGCAACAGCTCCTTCAAAAGTCGCTGCTGGGGACAACCCCTATTTTTGATCCTTTCCACCCTCCTGCTTCAACACATGCAATAAGGTGAGCTCTGCTGTGGTCCTCAATCCTCAAATTCAGGCTTACAAAGTTTGAACCATCCACTGAAAAATGGAAGTATTTATTTTATGTTGAATCCAACAAATTGTCTTGGCATGCAGCTGAGGGGCTCCACTGTCATTCTTCCAGGGTCCTTAAGTTCATTACAGACTTACGCTTGCACAGTTTGGCCTCATCAGCAGTATAGTTTGCAGTGAGCATGTTCCCAGGAACAAAAACTCTCTTGAGTTGGCTGGACCAGCTTTTTGGAAGATTTGTCAGTTCTTTGGTGATGATCAGTGCTTCCATGCAACTTCTGTACTTCCTGCTATGAATTCATCCTGGGTTTGTTGGAGTAGCCTCCTTGCAGTCTTGGCCTGGGAAGTGTGGTGTGATCAACAGCCTTTCATTCATGTGTGCAAACTTAGCAGGTAAATTGCAGCCCATACATTAGGAGTTAATTCAGTATTCCTCCATCTCCTTTAAACACATTAATCTACCATGTGAAGAGAACAGAAACAATCATCAGTTCAGCATGACAAACCATTAGAGGCACTAAGAAGAGAACATATTATTTGACTTGCTCTGCTATTAATTTCATTTTTTTTATTTTGGTACTTATGCACCTACTAACAAATAATAGCCAATTCTGTTATATTTCATTATATCATCCTATTTTGTGTAGTGAAGAACAGGCAGCTGAATGAAACCCTGTCAGTGAAGGCCTGTATTATGCAGACTATTTCCATGTCAAAATCTTTTCCTTGACCACTGTTCAATGTTGCACTGTAGTAGCAGTAATAACTACTTGCTGTGGCAGTTTTCCATGAATTTATACAAAGCTGTTGACGTGAAAATTGAGCAGTATTAATCCCCTTTTATTCCACATGTAATTGTTCCAGGCAGACGTCCTTCCCTTCTGCCTCCTAAATTTTAATATGTGTTATACCGTGTGTAATTAAATACATGCAGAAGGCAACTCTCTTTGAGACCTTTGAGCCTTGTTTACTTAATTTTAAAATGTTTTATGGTGGAATAAAAATTTACAATACTCCAACCTACAAAAACGTAATCTGTTATAAAATGTCTCTCTAATTGAATTCACAGCTCCCAGTGACTTCAAGATATTACACGCCACTATCAGAACGGCACTGGTAATAATATGCATCCAGGGTGAACATGACAGAGATATCAGCCTTTATGCTACTCCTTGTAGTGGCCACTCATCCCACGTATATTTGGGACATGTTTTACTACTGGCCTATACCACTCAACCATGTTTGTTCTAGATATGGCTAGCAAAGTACTGTAGATACTTTTTTTTTTTTACTCTGACTTCTTCTGAAACACCCTTGGGAGTGTGAATTTGCATTCAGGCTTGACATGGTGCAAAAATAAGATAAAAATAAAACCTCTCTCCTACTCATCGTGTTAGTCATCTTTGATTTAAAGAGAGCTCAAAGCAGGTAGGAGCTTACTTAATGCTTGGCAAATGTGTTAGCACTCAGAGAATACAGAAGGGAGACCGTACTTAACTAAAATAATCGTTTGCCTCACAGTATTGGGACAAACAGACCTGTGAGGAATTGTGCCCATATTGAAAGAGACAAGGCTATGGGGCGGGGGTAACCATGAGAGTGTTTAATTCTTGCTGATTTTTTTCCATTGACCTG
>VZTV01021425.1:693-27335 GCA_013400875.1 Anhinga rufa | reverse complement strand
CTTTGCCACTCCAATTAAAGACAACATAGTAAAACAAAAACAACGGAAGAAGCAAAGAGGAAAGCCCTGCCACTTGAAGTTTAGAAATTGCTATAAAGCTACCAGTGGTGACAGGGATTACTTGTTTTCTCTTTTTTCATCATNTTCATCATCTTCCTGACAACCTTTGGGGAACATCAGCAAGACTTTTAGGCACATCTGGAGGGTAAGTGCAAAAATGTCTCTTGATGCAAATAAGTTCCTCAAATGCATCAGCTAGGAAACCTCCCATCCCCAGTCCTGCAAGTGGTCTGGAAATCCCTCAGGCACCATATTATGTATTATTACACTCTGTTTTCCAAAAGCTGTCTTTGTGATTGACCTCAGTTTCTATGTCTAAGTAGGCAGCTCGTTCTGTCATTCAGTATTTCACTTGTTACTCCTGAAAAGACCTAAAGAGTTATGTCCCTTTCTGCATAAAAGCTCCCTCTTGACATTTACTCAGAGCAGGCCAGATTCCTGCTCCTACAAGAATCCTCTGCAGCAACTTCACCTCCTACTGCTTCATTATCCCCCATGCAGCTACAGAACGAGCTACCCAGGCTACCAGTTCTTCATGTGTATGGCCAAAAGGGAAAAAACCTCCAAGGACACAGGCAGGCAGGGAGCAGGGTCCAACCCATGCTTGCAGCTTTAATGGCTTCCAATCCTGGAAGGGATTTGCCTCAGGGTCAAGTGTACTTACATTGCACATACTGATATGCTGAGACAGTGTGACCTGAATTACCTCCCTGATTGGATCACAGCTTTTACAGTCTCAGAAATTCTGATTTTTCAGTAGGTACCCACTAGTTTATTGTGGTTAAAAAGCTTCCAGGGTCTTACTGATGATTTAGAAAACAAAACAACAAAACCCCCCAACTTTAAGAACTGCCTGTGGAAGTTTGTTACTTCACGCTATTTAGTAATTACCGAAGCAATTATTTTTACATTATTTAAACAATAAGATATGCATATTAAAAATTTGCAAAGTACATGTAGCAATTGTCCCGGTAAGAGTGCAGACGTCTGCTGCTATCCAGCCCAGAATATGTGGGCATAACAGTTAGGAACCATCTGGTGACCTGGCACTTGCTGGTACAGGAATGAAATTTCAATTAAGTTTTATTATCAGAAAGTGTAAGTGACAGCTCCCACTTGAAACCCCAGGGCCAGTAAACTGTCCAAATAAAGAAAAAGATGTCACCCAGCTAATGGGTTGGATCACACAGCTTGATTACAAACTTTGTAAGTAATGTGCTCCTGTCCTGTGTTCTTGGGCACAAATTGCTTATGCGGTTGGATTTTTAAGAAGAACTGGCCATATGGCAGGTAAATTGGGAATTGCACTGCAATTTACTGAGAACAGGGCAGTACAATAGATGAGTCAATCTTTTCCCAGGTTTGACAAGCCAGAATTGCATCTTGTGCAAGATAAAAAGAAAAGCCCAACTGAAAAACTATTCTAACAGTAAGGCTATGCCAGCTAGCACTGCAACTGTGTGAAACAAAACTCAGAAGTGGGGAAAAAACTTCTCTCCTACCCCTATGCTCACCTTACTATCAGACAGTGATTCACGTGGTGGGCTTAAGGGTCCGTCAGCAAGTTTCGAAAGAGAGATTATTAATGGGGTAGCAAGGGCAGACTCACAGTCTTTTAGCTATGAAATATGTTGCCATACTAGATGAAAAAGCCCTAGATTTCCTGTCTTCTCTCAGCAAATGATAACTATTATTGCTATCATTGTTTTCTTTAATATTTAGTATATAACACTAAGGGTCTGTCCAAAAAATATCAGTCACCTCATCCAAAAATGCTTCATCTATTCTATATTACAGTTGAATTATAGTTCTAGTTCCATTAAAGAAATTGACTCTGCAGCTACTGACCCGTGAAAGTTATTACAGATCTCAATTTTGTAGTCAAGAAACCAATTTGTGATACAATCACAGCACCTGGAGAAGGTCTGTTCTGCTTCAACCAATCTCCAGTTGTCTACCCCAGAATCAAAATTTACAAATAAGAAAATTAAATCCCAATTGTGATCCACTGCACTTTGAGTTCATTCAGGAATAATTCCATAGATCCCCACTGCTGAAGAGAGTTATAGTCTCAATCTCTGGTGAATTTCTCCAGTGCACATTTCACAAATAATGCAGATACACTTGACTTTGCAACATTAACCATTAACGTTAAAGTATCCATCAGCTTCAGAAGGAAAGTAGAGGATTTCTATACATTACTTTTAAAGTTTCAGCAATTTTCCTCTCAAAGCAAGCAAAGGTAGCTGCACAGACAGAAATCACTGCCATCCTCCACACAACCAAAACGACACAGCCTTTAGATTATTAAGCTTCATTGCACAAGTATAATATTGGTTATTGTTTATATTCATGCTTTTTGGGCACTTCGTATTAAGTGTATTATGTATTTTTCACTCATAAAGTTATTTCTCCCAGGCCCTATGTTTAGTAAGGCAGGAAGCTTTGTACAAACAGAAACTTCTCAATGTTGAAAAGCCCTAACATAAATTGACTCTACTCCCAAATACAAGCAAACATCAGTAGCGCAATCCTGTTCATAGGTAAGCTCTGCTTGAAAACTAAATGGCCAAAGTGTTCCCAAGGGCAGCATTTAGTATTTTAGCCAGTGGAATCATCTGGGGAGACTCTTGAAATGTAATGAATTCCCCACTAGTCAATCCATCATAGTCAGTAATATACTGGCAATACTCCTACTGATAAGGTTGCCAATATGTTATAAACCCTCATTTATTCCCTTAAATTTTAATTCGGTGAATTCTGCATGTGAACTCTTCTCAGATGGTGATACTTTGCACTAATGCAATCATAGATGGGCCATTTGGGAGCGTAACAAGACTGAACTTGGTACACTTCACAGGACATTTCACTGGGAAGGCAAGACATTTCACACCCCAGCTTCTGTTCTTTATCTCTTACCTCCCTAATACTTGTGCCTCTAAACTAGAACATAATTAGATCTACCCCTTATGGGCTTCATTTTACAGATTAGAGGAAAGCACAGGGGAGAGGTCTGAGTGAAAATTCAGGCTCCCTATGTATTCAGCTAGCTTTTAGACATGAATATGGAAGTGCTGAATTCAGCAGCGACACACAGAACTACAGACAATAGCGCTTGAAGGACTCAAGACTTCATCTAACCCGTCCCCTTGCCCTTAGGCAAGAATAAACTTGTAACTACATCATTCCTGACAGATTTTTGTCTAGCTCATTTTTTAAAACGCCAGTAAGAGAGATTATGCACCTTCCCCAGGCAACATGTTCCAGTGCTTAATTATCCTGAATGTTAAAAGTTTTTCCCAGTGTCAAACCTCGGTGTCCCCTGATACAATAATTTTAGTCCATTATTTCCCATCTTATACGCTACAGACAAAGAGAACCAATTATTCCCTTTCTCATTAAGGAAGCTTCCTGTGTGCTTAAGACTTGCCTTTCCTATGGACTAAGCAACCACAGCTCTTTCAGCCTTCCCTCGCAGGCCACTGGTCATTCTTGTTGCTTTCCAATTACAGCCATACACATCTTCCTTGGAATACAGCACCCTGAGCTATACACAGTCACTCCTGTGGAAGTTTCCCTTGGACCTTATAGATAGGAAGAACTACCTCACACACCTTTCAGTCTCTCTCTGCTTACTATTATCTGCAAGTGTAATACACATCCTTCCTCTTCTATCAGTTAGCTGTTAATGAAAATATTGAGTATGCGCAGAGTCATAACGGACCCTTACAATACCTCATGACTACTTATTCCACTTTGGCAGTGACCCTTGGAGAACGATGCACTGAGAACACAAAACTAACCACATGAGAAATTTCATATACAGAGCGTGTTCCCCAGCCTATCTGCAGGAATGTCAGAGCATCCTAATGTCGGGACTTGTGACATCTATTGATTCTCCCCTATCCAAACAGCCTGGTATATGGCCATAGAAGAAAATAGATTAGTCTGATATAATTTGTTCTTGACAAATCCATGCTGGCTATTACTCATTTCCTTGTAAACTTCCAAGCACTTACAGGATGTTTATGTGATTATTTGTTACAGCATTTTTCCTCTTGGATTTCAAAAGGAAAACAGTCAGGCAACATGCAGGTAATCAGTAGTAAGGACAGTCTGTCCATAAAAACAAATTATGAGTAAGGGAACACAACATACCTCAGTAGCTTATGTCTATAAGCAACCAAACTGCTAATAAATCAAAGTTGAATAGCAAAAAAAAAAAAAAAGGCTTTAAAGTGAGACTAAAGAAATCCTTTATGTTCCATCCTCATCTTTACTCACTGTTAAGGTAGACCCACCAGAACACACAGAAACTTAATAATGTTAGTATTAAACCATAGCAGTATGATCAGACTCATTTACATCCCAGAACAACTTTGCCTTAACAGGATGACTTAACTGTTACAAAGCTACACAAACAAGACAAGCAGTTCAAGATGCTCTAAGGAGAAGCAAGTATTTACGTGAGTCAGAATAGAAGTTGCATTTCCACTAAGTAGAAATTGCATTTCTCTGTAGGCTGGAAATGACTTAGGGTACAGATTTCTCACCATCAGTGCTTAGGAAGAAGTTTCCTTCCAGGTGTAATCAGGAAGAGGATTGTCATCATCTGTGAAGCATCAGGCATTGGCTCTTGCTGGTGACAAGAGAACCTAAATCAGAACAAAATTCAGATGCTTATGGGGACGTAGTACTTGGGCTATGTCAAAAATAATAAACTAAGCAGGGCCAGAGCACAGACCTATGCCCTGGTAAATGAACAGCCATGCTCTTTTAACAGCCTGCACCTCACCAGCTGGGCTTTAATTGCACCCAGCAGACCTGTCCCACATGCACAGGCTTGGTTTGGGGAACAGTATGGGCTGGGGCAGTTCCCAGGAAACGCACCAGATAAGACTGCCCCAGTCTAGAAGAAAAAGAGTGTGATGATACTGAAATGATCACGACTCTGCCACTTGATGATGGGCTGGAAGATAGATCTTGGCCTGCTGTATTTACTGTACATGTAGCCTTGGAGACCATCTTGGAAACAGAAAAGGTTTCCCAGAGTGGTGTAAAGAACCTTACTGAGAATCTGTGACAAGCTCAGAGCATGTCTCTACCCAGTCCCTCAGTGCCATCTCAATGTTGTATTTTTGGCTTAACCTGGAAAGCAGCTTGCTCTCTGGCTCACCACATCAAGAGGCCAGGCTAGGCATCAGATGGTTCATATTGAGAGGGCAGGGAAGAGGACCCAAATCCCTGCAAGCCTTGTCCCTGGATCCTAGTGCATGCCTGGGTAGAGGAGCACAGCTCCCTTTTTTTCCCCATCCAGGAACAGCATATCCCTCTTCAGCTTATGGCAGATCCCAGTCTGCAGTCCAAGAGAGATAGGTATAAGCCCCTTTTCCCTAAATGTTGTTGTTTAACCCCAGACAGCAGCTAACCCCCTCACAGCCAATTGTGCACTCCCCCCAGTAGGATGGGGGAGAGAATTGGAAGGGTAAAAGTGAGAAAACTCATGGGCTGAGGTAAGAACAGTTTAATAGGTAAAGCAAAAGCCGCATGCGCAAACAAAGCAAACCGAGGAATTAATTCTCTCCTTCCCATGGGCAGGCAGGTGTTCAGCCATCCCCAGGAAAGCAGGGCTCCATCACGTGTAACGGTTACTTGGGAAGACATCGCCATCACTCCCAATGTCCCCCACTTCCTTCTTCCCCCAGCTTTACATGCCGAGCATGAGGCCATATGGTGTGGGATATCGCTGTGGTCAGTGTGGGTCAGCTGTCCCAGCCGTGTCCCCTCCCAGCTCCTTATGCACCCCCAGCCACTCGCTGCTGGGGTGGGGTGAGAGGCAGAAAGGCCTTGGCTCTGCATAAGCGCTGCTCAGCATTAACTGAAACATCCCTGTGTTATCGACACTGTTTTCAGCACAAATCCAAAACACAGCCCCATACTGGCTACTGTGAAGAAAATTAACTCTCTCCCAGCCAAAACCAGCACACTAACGAAGAGCATAATCTTTTTCCCTGAATGACAGGGCCCCTCTAAATCCAGGCTTTCCTGGCAGGGAGTCTTGAATGTAGTCAGGAGGGCAGTTATATTGCAGGTCTTCAGATAAACTTCAAAAATAAAGCAGAAGCTAAAGCCAAAATGGGCTTTCATGCCTCCATGCCCCACTATCTCCAATCTTTACCTCCTTCCTTGGACCTGAGACCTCCAGAACTTCTCTTCACTCAACCCATAGAACCAGTTTACTTAATCATTGCTTTAAACCTCCCTCCACTATTTCCTTCCACCTGCATATCCCTTGATTACATTTCACCTTCCTACCAACATTTAAGCATTCTCTTTTCAAATTTGTACAAGCTCTTTCTTAATTTTCTTAATATGGACTCATATTATATTTCCCCCAAATAAAAAGCTGCAGCATCCTTTCCTCCCCTAATTTTCAATAGTGTTTGGATTCAAGCCTGCACCGAGTCACAAACTTCATGCAAAAGGCAGAAGCTTTGCAAAACTTTTGAGTTTTCCATTCATTCATTTTGACCATTCAGTCAGCATTTTCATACCTTGAAAATCTTTTTTAAAGAAAATATATTTTCCATTTATTGTTATCTGACAAACTACTGTGTATTGAGCAGCAGAATGAATAAAGCTGAGTGACAGACAACTTGATCAAAGTTAAGCTTCATGATTCAGCAAACACTGGTGGAATCTATAAAATCTAAAAGAAGATTCTTTGGAGTGCAAGGAGAGAGTATTTCAAGTAATGTTTTTTAAATAATCCAAAATTCAAACAATAATATTGTTAAGAAGAGCATATGGCATATCACAGATGGACGAACATTTGCATGAGATAGATCAGTAAAGGAAGAGAGAAACAGAGCTGGAGAATAGCTTTAAAAGTTATGAACATTAAAACCAGCAGCAGAATTTGCAAAGCCAGAACACAGCTACAGCATGCCTTCCTTCATCACTCATGCAAGAGGCCAGGTTTAGTGCGCTTAATAAATCATTCTGAACCTTGTATTCATACTGATATTTTAAAAAGATCTATCAAACAGATACTTCTTTAACTTCTGTATTAAGAAATAATTTTGCTTTAACCAATCAAAATGTATCCTCTAAATGCACACTTAAACATGTGACAATCTGAGTAAGAACTGCTATTTTTAATTTTAAATTTGCCCCACAACTGCATTAGTCCATTCCTATTTCACAAGGGAAGACAGTACCACCTATAAATGTACTTTGCAATTTCTGATTCAGTCTGATTTCACTGTTCATGGATAGTCATTAGATGTGATGCAAGAGCTTAATATGGTTTTTCTTAGTGCTTTCCCTATAGAAAGCTATTCCATAGCTACCAGGGTAGCATAGAATAAGTTTGTGTGTCAAGCCCTGTTTTTGCGTAGTCCATGATACAAAATTAACTTTCGACTCTAAACTTGGTTTCTGTTCTCAAAAGGATTAAAAGAGCCAAATATGAAGTGGATTTACTTGGGTGGTTTGGGATTTCGGTTACAATTGCTTTAAGCATAGATATAGTGCTTTTCATACAGTTCCTGTTACATTATTCAGGTTTGAATCTATTATCAAAAAGGTGAATTTGTAACTTGTAAACAAAAGAGAAAAATCTCTTTACTAAGTCAGATTTCCCAAGAGCTTGGACTGGAGGCTTCTTGGCCACAGCAAGAGCTTTGCCTTCTGTGTTACTCTCCCTTAGGCAAAAGAGATGAGTTGCATGCTTTTACAGCATAGAGATATATTCATTTGATGTCAATTTTTAGCTGGAACCTATCAGATTTAACAATGGAGGCAACTTTGAATTCCAGGAGTAAATCCTTACTTAGTGCAAGCAAGGAGGGAGAGAGGTGCAGATCTCAGCATTACAAATTGGCAACAACATGGAGAATCTTTCATCGTACTAAATACATTTAATAAGCACATTTTTGAGCCAGCTATTCTTTGATTGGTTTTCTTTGGACACACCGCATTTTAAGGTGTTCGCCCTCAGAGCATAAAAATTCAAGAGTAAGACATTTTAAATTATGGAACAGATCTCCCTTCAACAGAGGGCAAACTGGAGTATTTATCACAGAGCCAGAGCACAATAAAGCCCTGTCTTTCAAAGATAAGTTGAAAAGACCTTTCTGTTGGAAACTAACCATTTAGTTAAATAATAATATGCCAAGTTTTAAAAGCTGTTTTATCTAGGACTTTACAGAGTGGCTGTAGTGGGTATAACTAAAGGTCCAGTAAAAAGTCTAAGAAAAAGGCACATGTACAGTAGCCCTTCCTCACTATACTCCCAGTCTTTGGCGGATGCATTGTCCCAGTGATGCATCCTTGACATGCTGATGATCCATGCAGCACTAAAGTAATCATTTCATCCAGCTGCATCCCAGACACCCTTGCTCCATCCTTTTATCCTGTGGGAAAGCACACATGGGGCTCTCTCAGATCCTTCTGACTTCCATTACTTTCCACAGGCCTGTGGTGGAAGCATAGCCCTTCTTCCAGAGGATAGATGGAAAAAGCAAAGGATGATTCACGACACACACGTTAGTTACAATTTCAGAAAAGCAATCAGGTCAGGCTAACTAGATTTGTAACACTGGAGATACTTTTAGGCTGACCTGATGGTCAAGATACCCCATATCAACTAAGAAGGATTAAAAATTTAAATCAGGTTCTTTTATTGATAGCTATTGTTCTCAGCAGTCTACACATACCATTAGCCACTCTTTATTTCCAGTGCCACCGCAGTGAACTCTGGGGCTTGAGACCACCATACAGATGAATTCTGGATGAAAACAAAGATAGGTTGCGAGCCTGTAAGTGGCATCTCTTTCTGTGCTTTTGGCTGATCAAGAATTGCACCCTGTCCCTCTCTGGGGTGCCAAAAGCACTGGGCACAGAGCTACCCTTATTTTCTAAAAGACTGATTCTTTTCCTAGGTCCCTACACTGGCACTGGCAATGATGTACAAGGCAAAAAGGACAGTTGCTTCTCCACAAGCTCCGCTAAACATGCTCTCTTGAAAGCAAGAGGAGCTCTTTTATATGGATGAGCCAAGCAAATGAAGAGTGGGTGTTACTGACAGCCAACTGGAAGAGCTCTGGTTTTAGAATGGCTGCTGGTAACAGGAAGGCTCAGTGATCAGGTATCTGCATCCCTAGGTTCGCACAATGCCCCAACCTACTGTGAAGTTGTGAAAAGCTGTGAAACCTTGCAAGACTAACTGAAGGGGAAAACAGATCACTAGGCCTTTAAAATGTCTTCACTTTTCTCTGTGGTTTAGCACTGGTTCTACAAAAAGGCAGAATATATAGTTTTACCAGGCTCTTTCAGCTCCCTTGAGAGTCCCTCAGGCATAAATGGAAGACATTTATTTTTCCCTTAGATACTTCAAACTTCAGAAACAATACAGGTTATTCATCAGTGTCAAGTTTTGAGCTTCTTCCTCTTCACAAAGATTTTCAAATAAGAAACATTTATTGACCTAGAAAATCTGATTTTTTGCAAGTTTTTTCACTCATGGCAACAAAATTAAATACTGCAATTTCATCTGGATATTCTCCACCCTCAAATACCTATCCTCCTTTAAAAATTATATGGGTAACAGTAGTAATAATACAAATGTAGTCCCAAAAATAATCCAAACCCTTGTGTAACCTGCAACAAATCAAGGCAGAGCAGTTATTGTGAGAAAAGAATTAGACCATGAGGGACCAAGAACAGGGTGATAGGATAAACCTCCCTTGGGCAAATGCCCCACACAGTTACTGAGTCACAAGGGTTTCATACTTATTGATAAATTGTATCTTGAAAAATACAAAGCTTCATAGAGAATGTAGTTATCCAGGTAAGCAGAGTAGTCAGAAACCAGACACTTGAGTAACTTCTTTTCAAACCCAACCCAGCCAAGTAGCAGTGAGAGATCAGCTCCAGTCTAACTCCCTTAAGTCTCCTCCAGTTCCCTCAGTACATGAAAATAAATAGCCTAAGACCTACAGAAACATCCACTAACCCTCCACTGCAGTGGCCCATCGCTCTGCCTTCACTCAAAGCAGTGACTTCTTCCCTAGGCTCTGACTGTCACCACAGGGACAAGCCAGAACATGGGCCTAGCTCAACAGGGCCACAGCGAGCTGGAGACCCGCACTGCTGCCTGTAGGGACTGACGGCCCCAAGGGCTGAAATGGTGCCCTGGGCCATGGGCAGGGTGGTCCCAGGTAAAGGCTTATCAGGGCCATTAAGGCCTGTGGGTGCCTCCAGGGAAGTGACACTCTGCCAAATACCTTTATCCAGTACAACATAGATCTTACCACTGCAGACACAGCAAGTGCTCTATTCAGACCCAGACTTTGGTGTACGTCTTCCAAAGACCCACTGCCTTTCAAGATGATATTTCCTAAGGGGTGTCAGGGCTGTATACCCATCCACACAGCTCTCCCCGGTATGAGATACCCTCAGCCATGTGATGGGGAGAAGCTTCAGATCCTTCTGCCCCATCCAAACCCACCTGTGGCTGCATTCACTCCTGGCCTTTCCTTGCCCACTCTGGAGAGCAGAGCCAGCACAAATCCCCCTTCACTCCTCCCCTGTAGACCTGGGTTTGATGTAGCACACCAACCACAGGGACTGCTCAGAGACACTGCAATGTCTGCAATGTAAATGTACAACAGTGCTGACCCTTGTAATGCTTGTCTGCAGATTAACCCTCTCTTCTTCATCACCATAGCATTTGGCATACTTTATTAAGCACTTATTTTTTCCATAGCTTCCCACAAACCCAAGCAGGGAAACAGCAGTGACAGTAGCCATTTGCCATCTAATGGCACCGGGGGGTTTCCTGCAAATACAGTTCACCTAAATGCCATCTGCTCTCCCACATGGTCAGGAATGTTTTTCTTGGGTAAGGAGTTATCCTGGATCTAGTTTATGTAACCCTCTGAGGCATGTTAAGCCCAAAGCGTAATTGTTTTTGAGATGAAGACATATTGTTTAGACAGTCAGGGTCTAAAATTATGTGTTCTTAAATCTAGTTGTGGTTAATTACCAAAAAAGAAAAAGAAGTAAAAAAAAAAATTATTTTCTCCTGCCTTCGCCTCTGTCTGAACTCCCTGGTTTGTTTGTGCTAGCTCTCTTGTTTATAGCCAATGTGGGTCTCACACTGGCTTGTCCCAAGATGCATTAATAATTTCAAAGCACTCTATTCTCCTGTGTATTCCTCACCCTTGCTAGAAGAGCGTTATTAATCACCTAACAATCCCATATGTCTCCAAACAGAAGAGCCTATCACTCCCTCCAGGAGTATCTTCCCAAAGCCTCACGGCTGAGCCTGCCCACTTTCCCTGCGCCCTCCTCTGCTGACCCCAGAGTGTGTACAAATTGTGCTGACTTTTTAAAAGTAATGACTGCAGGTGCCTAGCTCTTTGTTTATTCTGGCAAGGCTGAAAATAGCAACTGCTAACAAATATTTTGCCCTTCACAAGGCTTCTCACAGAGATGCAGCTGTTATCTCATCTAGTAAAAGTGCCAGCCCTAAGGGGAAAACACTTAATTAGGTTAGGATAAGCTTCAAAAAGGTGACTATCTAAAATTAATACCCATAATGCTGTGTGGGCTCGGATTCTTAAACCAAATCCTCACTTGTGCGGTAGGGAACAATTATTTCAAGCTTTTTGTTTCCCATACTTGTCTTTCATGGATTGATGGCTCTGTTTAATTATCAAAAGCAGCCTGTAAGAGGAAAAAGTATGGCTCTGTTGAGGTGGACAGATCCCCGGGACATAACGTTAAGCTTCTGGGGAATTTGGATTCCTGAACTTACAAACCTGCCAAGGCAAAGTGCATCCACGGAGAGTCCACTGCAGGTTTTACAGTGAGACCAATGTGTTATGCAGAACTTTGGGATTTTTGTCTGCACCCTGTGAAAATCCACACAACAAATGGTGGAACCTCAGACACCAGTAAACTTTAGCACCCTAACATGAGAAGTTTCCTGTAATTAGGGATACAGTAGTTCACAGCATCACAGAATCACAGAATGGTAGGGGTTGGAAGGGACCTCAAGAGATCATCTGGTCCAGCCCCCCTGCATGAGCAGGCACACCTAGAGCAGGGGGCACAGGACCGCGTCCAGGCGGGGTTTGAATGTCTCCAGGGAAGGAGACTCCACAGCCTCTCTGGGCAGCCTGTGCCACTGCTCTGGCACCCGCACAGGAAAGAAGTTTTTCCTCATATTTAAGTGGAACTTCCTGTGTTCCAACTTGTGCCCATTGCCCCTTGTCCTGCTGTCGGGCACCGCTGAAGAGAGTTCAGTCCCATCCTCCTGACACCCATCCTTCAGATACTTATAAGTATTGATAAGATTCCCCCCTCAGTCTTCTCTTCTCCAGGCTGAACAAACCCAGGTCTCTCAGCCTTTCCTCATCAGGGAGATGCTCCAGCCCCCTGATCATCTTGGTAGCTCTCTGCTGGACTTGCTCAAGCAAATTAGTTAGTGCTAAATTTACAAGGAACAATTATTAATACACATTCCAAAATATACTGGACTTTGGACAAATAGCCTCCAAAGTCAGATAAGAAATTTTATATTCTGAGCCTCTACCATCCTTACCAAAAGTTGTTCAAGCACATTGCCATTTTCCTTAAATAGCAATTAAACTAATACTAATACAGAACACAATTTGTTTTGGAAATTGAGCCACATACGAGAGCCTCACCAAGGAATTTATATCTCACAGTGCACTGCAACAGTGTCTACAGGAAAAGCTCCAACAGAGAGACTAAGCAAAAGGTCATACCAGAACATTTATAATGGCTTAGTCTGAAAGATCACAAAGTTCCAGGTACAATCCATTAATCCATTTTTGCAACACCCCATCATCCCTTTTTCTAGATATTCAATAAGAGATGACATAAATCATGGGCCTTCTGGCTTCTTTTTTTTCTGCTCCGAAGGCTTGAAACCTTGCCTCAAAAGTTTATGAGGACAACCAGGGCGGGCCCTGCTCACATATATGAAACTATTTTTAAAATTATGGGGTACTACAGTCTGGTTAAGAGGCAAAAGGGATTAAGCCTGATTTAAAACACTTGAGGCTAAACAATGTTTGATATTTAAACAGAAATACCTTCCTGGGATTTCATACAGGCCATGTCAGTTATATCTGTAGTTTCACATAAGCACATAGACACACACTCGATAACTTACTGCAGTTAAAAATAAATACACTGAGTCCTTGCATCAATCCTTGAAAAAGCAGACGTAAAGGAGGCTACAACCAAGAAGTTCTGGGTTGGTAAGATATTAATTTTAACAGGTTTGACTATTATTAATGCATAGGTAGAGAGAAGGTTAGAAAGCCAAGAACCTGCATTAAATAAGAAAAGACACCGCAACCATCCAGCTCTCAGTTTTGACTGTCATCCTGTTTTCCTTGCAGACTTCTGTGCCCCACTGTTCCTCAGGCAAATGCTTATTGTAATAAAGATAGAAATATTCCCTTGCCACTGCCCCACGCAGTGTAAGGAAATAAAAGAAATTGCCTTCTTTTCTCTGGATAGATTCCAGCCTCTGTACGTTTTGATAGTTAAAACAACAATAAACATTCAGATCCATCAATAAAATGAATCATTAAAATCCCACAGTTCCACCTCTCTCACCAGGGGAAGAAAATCAGCCTGAAAATAGGCATTGTTATGGAAGATCCCAGGGTAAATATAGCAGCTTCTCATCCAGAGAATTTTTTTGTATATGACCTGGGCCACGGCTCTGCTTTTTCCATAGAAAGCATGCAATAGAAAATGCATGGACAAGCAGTCAGGATCTAGGGCCACATATTACAGAAGGGTAATGTGCATCACAACTATTTCTTTTGTAACACTACAGCTCAGTCATCAGCAAGGAGAGCTGAAGAGGCTGTGGCTCAGAGCTCCCTCAGGCCAAAAGCAACACCCGTGGGTTGCTCTACAAACTTAGCTTATGCTGGATGATAGCTCATGGACAGGAGCTGTCTAGCCCAGTTTCTATTGCTGTTGCAGATAGCAACCCACAGGTGTTTCAGTGGCTCCAGCTTATTCTCTTTATTTCATTTCACAATACTGTGATTTATGACTGGATGGTAGCCAGAGTTCCCACTTGTAAGGCAGCACAAAATAGTGCGCAAGGGCTATTTCAGGGGTCCTGACTGGACTGGCTGTCGGGCACATTGAGCCCACCCTAACACTTCTGTTTAAGAGCAACAGCAAAGCTCCAAGCATGGTCCATGCTGAGCATGCAAGGGGAGATAACCCCACTGCTTCATGAAACTCATACAGCTGCAAAGGCTTCTGTGCCCAAGGACAGACAGGTGCTGATGTTATAACTGCTCAGAGAACTAGGTAGGACACATCTGTTTCATTTTCAAGGATATACCTTGAAGACGTCACCATGTCACAGAATTTGAGAAATTCAATAGCAAATAATAAGTCACAAGCACTTTTATTTACTTCTGCCAAGGGGGCGGGGTGGAAAATGTTATGCAAAAAAGTAATCACTGCTAGATCTTGTCTGTAAAATATCCATTGCTGAGGTCAACTGACAACCTCAATCACAAACCTTACTGAGCCATTTCCCAAAGCCATATCAAGTTTCAGACTTCACAGTGAGACCGGTTGAACTTTGCCTGATTTCTGTTTTTTGGCATAGCTATTGGAGAGCTTTAGTGATCAGATGCCAAATAATTATTCTTTCAAGATAAAAGGTAACATGGATCATAATGAATCATGTTGCAGAAGTACTGAAGTGGCTGGAGTTACACTGGGAAGCAGTCTGACCCACCATCTTCCGGCCTTAAATTAATTACATGAGGAAATTTAGCATTTTTATATTTTACTTTTACAGGTCATTAAATACCAATGTAATTGCTGCGCTGTTTCATTTCTAGAACATGAATTCTAATTAATAGCATTGCAGTAAGTTAATTTAATATGGTAATAGCTTCAGAATAGCTTAATTGTTGTCATTATAGAGCACCTGCAGATGTTCAGCCAATCAGCTCATTCATTATCTGACCATTCTCATGTATCCATACATAGAGAAAACTTTGCATGCGGGAAGGGTAATGAAATGCTTCCAGCATTACTACCAGAAAAAGCTTTGCCTTTTCTAAGGGCGAAAGGTCTAAGGGGAAGGAGGTGGTTGTAGCTATATAGAAGTGTTTTGACATCACTGACATTTTAGGAAATGGAACTATCTCTCAATGTGTGTAACCAGACCGTGCTGTCCTCTACTGCCTTCCACCTGCATGGCTATTACAATTGCTTAAATTCAGCTTCACGCTGCAAATGCCTACAAGCTCTATCTAAGTCAACACTGGGACATTTCTATATCATTTCAAGCGAATTCTCATGTGGGCATGATTGGGAATAAGCAGATGGCACTATTCTTGCTCCACTTAACGGTGCTTATCTAGATGAAAAAACCACATTGTTTCTGGAGACCTAGAAGGGGGGAAACTGACAAATATACTTTATAAGTTCAATCCCTCTCATCAAGAAACCCATTTTTTAAGGTGTTACAGCAGTGTCAGAATATTTGAACTACCAGCCTACAATTTTTTCAGTCTTTGCCTTCCTAAAGATTGGTGTTTTCTTTATGACTTGTATACCTCCAAGTGTACCCTTGGAACTAAAAAAGACAATAAAAAGACAATAAAAATGAAGGACATAAGTTTCATGAAGTAAAATACTATTTCAAATATGAAGGTAAGGAAACAGAGGCAAAAAGAGTGAAGTGACTTTCTACAGTCACTTTAGTTAAGAAATAACATATGTAACAACCTGGAATCAAAGCAAAATTGAGGTGGGTCTGGAGCTCGTCTCATCCAACACTCCACTCCCTGCAGGGACACCTTCAAAGTGATAGCAGGTTGCTTAAGGCTTTGCCCAGTCAAACTGTGTACACCTTCAAGGACGGAGACCCTCCACCTTCCTGGGCAATGTGTCCCCATGCTGCATCCTTCTGGCTGAGACATTTTTGTCTCCATGCTGAGCTGGTGTTTGTCTCGTTGCAGTGTGTGACTGATGCCACTGCATGCCTGTCACTGTGCGCCTCTGGGAAGAGCCTGGCTCCATCTCCCTAGCCTTCCGAGCTGAGGGCAGCAGTCAGATCTCCCTGAGTTTCCTCCAGGCTGAACAGACCAAGTCCCTCCATATCACCATGCACTGAAATTTTTTCCATTCAGAAGCAAGTGTGCTTTTATTCTTGGCTAGAGCTATACAGATTTGCCTGTCCTTGTTTCCACGTCAGGGTTGGTAGCTTTTCAGGACTGGCATGCAAGACTCTGCTTTGCTTTCCTAAATTAGAGACTGTGTGCTGGTAGGAAGCCAGCAGGAGATGCTTCCTCTTCGGTGGGTAAGAGTGCCAATCAGCCTACAAGTAGTACCGGGCCCCTGTGTGAAAAAGTGGCTCCTGGCAAGTGTAGGTCCTGGGGCTCCTCTCGTTCCCAAATGCTGTCTTACCCAAAATGCTGCAGGCCCCAACTCTTTTCTCTGCTTGGAAATCTGCCTGCAGTTAGTGCTGTGTGAGCTGTCTCGGTCATAATGATTCAAATAGATGTAACCTTGTTTCCAAAGCATGCTGCAGTTAGGTAAAGCATGAAAGGACTGTTCATCTCTTTATGAAAGGCAATGGGAGTTCTTTACAATTTATTCAGGCTCTTACTCTGCAAGTTAAAACTTATAACATTAATAGAGGCTCTACCCTGACAGCCTTTAAAAAAGGAGGACAGGTGACCTTTGTGGCATGCGCTGTAAGTTTCTGTAGCACAGGAAACATTATAGCATCATTTTTGGGAGAGAAGAGACAAATTTTTGGCAAGACTGAGTAAAACAAGCTGAATTTCCCTTGCAACCTTCTCCCCTCAGTAGCAGAGATCTGATTTTGTGCTTAGATTTGTTCAAATACAAGAAAGTAACAGCAGAATTCAGCAAAGGATAGACCCTTAATTCACAGCTAGGTAAATGTGCCCTTTATTCTGCTTTAGTACAGATCATCCTTATCTATATATTTGACATGCAGGTTCACTAAGTCCAGGGACCATTGTGCAGCAGAACTATAAAAGAACATTCATTCTGATATAGTTTTGTAATTAATCTGAGGTCCTTGGATCTAATTCAAGGCCATCTCAGTCTCTAAGCTTTTAGAAGAGTTGTTCCTATTTTATACCAGCATGTGTTAAAGAAAATATTGGCCTCTTTTCCTGGAGCTGGACTTGTGCAATGCTTACATGTAAAAATAAACCCACTGAGACCCCCGTAGCTGCTTTGATTGCAAAAAGCCAAATGTTGCTATCTACTATGCAGCAAGGAAAGGAGCAAAGGGCTCTGTGAACTGGAAGAAAGCACAAGACGAAAACACAGATGAGGTGGGAGAGAGCTTTGCCCCATATTCCTGGTGAGTTTGCAGAAGCTCTTCCATATTAATATTGTAAAGTTTGATATCTGCAAGTTTGAGAGGGGCCAGCGAGCAGTCCATGGGAAGGGCATAACTCTTAACGACCAGCACATTTTTCAGGCTAAGTTAATGCTGCTTGCAGCTATGTTAGCAGCACCTCAGTGCAGCTGCAATTGCCCGTTGCAGTACAGAGCAGCAGCAAAGCAGCTCTGGCAGGAAGGATTTTTAAGGGCAGGGCTACCACTTCTTGGGATAGTGAGCAAGAGCGAACCAGTGCCGCTGCCATGATGGAAATACTGCCCTACTGAGTCTAGCTGGAACAGTTCCCTCAAGCCAAGGAGAGCCTGCGCCAGGCTACATGGCTGTGGGGAGATGAAGGTGAAGTCTCCTCAGCAGCCGCAGTGCACACTGTGTACCCCAACCTTTCATTTCTTGCTGCAGGGAAGTCTCAGATTTGCAGTGTGCACAGGCTGTTTCTGGAAGGCTTTCCGTATCTCTCATGCTATCACAAACTTCTTTCCTCTCCAGGAAGGTGCCTTGGGTTTATGCCCGTTTGCAGAGCATTTCAGATAGTTTCTCCTTTCTACCAAAGGTAGAAAGGTAGGAGGCGTTTCACCAAGATGAGCAGGAATTAGCACAGAAGCTGAGAAATGACTCCTCACATGGTCATGGGTGCTAAAGTCTGACCAGCTTTTGGCTGACAACTAGGAAAAAAAAATGAGAGATGAGCTTTCTTTGCCTCCTTTTGCTCTCAGGAAAGATCTTGAAAGATCTAACTTCAATGAGACGGGGAAATTGAAGAAAAGAGACAAGAGAGGTAGAAAAAAGATGACCCCAAACTGACTCTTCACTCTCTTTTCTGTGATTCATTCCAACTCAATCACCTGACCTGTAGACAACCCCTTCCAGGAAGGGGGGAAAAATCCCTTTAAGGGATGTTTTTCTCTGAATAGAGAAAGCACAGTCATCTACAGTTTCCTCCCTCACTGTGTGAGAGACTGCAGTCCAGAATGGAAACAGGAGGCCTCTCATGGCATGTTAGCATACAAACAAGAAAAGGAGTAAGAACAAAATGGTGAAGCTTTGTGTGAAAGAAATTGGAAACTCAAGAGATTTCTATGCCAACACACAGCAGTGACAGTCCTTTGCAATCGTCCTGTTTGACATCCGTCCCTAGGTGTGGTATGTCTTGTGTACATTCACCACTAGCTAGCTGGCCATGAAAAGTGCCAGGCTGACAGCCAGCCAGACATACCTCCACTGCAGTGGCCTTTGGGGAGGTGGCTGGAGCTGGAAGGAAATGCATAGAAGTGAAACTGCTTCTCCTTTTATTTAGGTTTTCTCTTCCTTCCTCTCCCTTTCCTGGATCTGGGAGGAGAGAAAGGTAAAATAAAAACTGGTCCAAAAGGATAACAAATTTTCAGCTCCAGTGAATTATTGCTATCATAAATGTCATTATTTTTACTTAATGATGCATCTCAGAGAAACTACTAAGTGTGCACATTACTTTCTGTTAGTGCACATTAGTGCATGTTAGAAAGTAGAGAATAATGTAACCAGTCTTCCTTAAATTTAGAAGTTTTGTATTTAGAAAACCTTACAATACTCTGAGCTTACACACGCAAGCTATAACATTTATTGTACCATAACGTATTTTGCTCCATCTTTACACAGTTCTGTAACAGTCAGCAAAGAGTCTATTCAGATATCTTCCCAGTTACAAATTTTCCAAAGGAAATTAATCTTCCAGGGTAATTTTAAAAATATATCATACTCCAAGCTGTTAGAGGACTTTCTTCTTTGAACTGATTTCACTCTTTGTTCTCCAGCAGGCAGCCCACTTGCAAAGAGTATTTCCAAGACTCGTTATTCACATGCGAGATCCCAGCAACACTGCAGAACCCACCTCTAAAGATGTGTGATACTGAATCAGTTCCCCAGCAGACTGACCCAACATCCATAAACATGTCATTAGAAGCTAACTATTTCCATCCCCCATCTAGCAGTCTGCACATAGAGGGAACATTAATCCTGAAAGCTCTCCATTTTATTCTCTGGGAATATTTGAGCAATTCCAATTTGCAGCAACACTTAAGTAACTATGGAAAGATGTGAACATAGCTTAAGTAATCACTCAAGTGTTAACACTTTTTTTCTCATTCTAGAGCCAATTCCCAGACCCCTCTAGCTAATGAAAATACAGTTGTCCCTTGGGATTTAGAACTATACCACAGATTCAGCTAGAAATGCCTTAGCTGCTGGGCTACAATATCATACAAAGCACATGCCAATTCCCTGAACCACTGCTCAACCCTTAGACAGGCCATTTCTTTTTCTAACCATGATAACTCACTGTGGGTAGTGAGGGATTCAAGCGGAGAGTAGCAAACACTGCGTCATGGCAGCAAGAAAAGCTGAATCTGTTCATTCCATGGCTGAATTTGTGCCTTTCTGCTATCAGCCAAGGGTGACAGATGAAACATTGTGTTAACCTGATGTAATTAAAAGATAGACCTGGGGGAGACAGTACAAGTGACAGCTGTCAAAACATAGTTCAGGCACAATGTTTAAGCATCTCTTATCAGTGTTTATTCATTCAAAGGTTGTACTAATAGAGAAGAGCTTGTGTACAGCTGTACATGCATGTCTGTACTTGGGAAGACAAGCAGCCCTCACAGGCTTCTCACGGAGCTGTGCAACACTTTGGTGCTGGTTTTTAACACACCAGCTCAGTACTTCGTATCTAAGCCTACCTCTAGACAGTGTTTTATATTTGCAGTGTTACGCATCACAGAAGTGGAGACTAGAGATTCCTTGCTTGGTGGTCCTGTTTCTCCATCCCAGCGATTCCCACTGGGCATAACTCAGCAGAAATTTTCCCTTTGGATACCTTCAGCTTAGGCAATTTCTGGCTTAACAGTGCTGCCTTTGTAGTTAAATACAAGTACTACAGATGAAGAGTTTGGCTAGATTTTACTCTCTGTAGCAGGGATGGTCAAGGAAGCCACTGCCCTGTCTTACAATCGTAGCTTGGCTGATTCCTTGGCAGCCTCCATTGGCAGGATTCATCCCAGTTTCTTCAAGCACAGTTTCTTAAAGAGTACCACAGGATTCGATCCAAATTGAAAATGAGTCTTCCACACTTCAGTCTGAAGAGACAAATTCTAGTGTCTGAGCCATTTGCCTGGGTCTAGTCACAGGGAATGCTTCCAGGCACCCTATACAGCCTGATACAGGGAAGCTATACGTGATTCACTTGCAAACTGCACGTAGCTCAGCAACCACAGGTATGCCATTCCTGTTACAGTACTACTCTGTCACAAAAACGCCAAAGGTCATCCTTAGATGGATGAAGCTAAATGTCATACTAAGCTATATAAAGAGATTAAAAGAAATTTATAAAACTTTTACTCCATGAAGTGCTGGTAAAGGCATGGTCTGGATTACTGCATCCAGTTTTGGTAGCCTTCAAGGAAGAGACCTAGAGAAAGTGTGCAACAGGGTATGATCAAAGGGATGGGAGAGATTTAATCTGGAAAAGAGAAGGCAGAGGGGAAACTGTAAGCTTCATGTACACAAAATGCTACTGCAAAGCAGGGAACTGACTTCCCAATGCCTGTTGCAATACGACAGAATTAATGGCTTCGATTGCACAACGGAGATGCAAATTTGACATTAGGAAAGCTTTCTAGTGGGAAGGTTAGTTTAGCACTCAAAGACTGCCTGGGGAGGTTGTGGAGTCTCCCTCAGTGGTGGTTTTTAAGAACAGATTAGACAATGATCTGGTCAGAACAGTTAGGGGGGTGGATTCAAGGAGCTCTCATAGTCTTTTCCGATCCTATTTTTACAGTCCTAGAAAATATTTTTTTAGTTTGGTTTAGCTGCAGCTGTCTGTTTCAGACTCCTGCTGGCAGGGATGACATTCGAGAAAAGTGATGGGTAAAACACCTCAAAATGGATGTTTCTACATTTGGTTTGCATACTACTGTGATCACTGAAACTCCCCAAACTTCAATGCGTTAATCCATCAAAACAGTGCTTTTTTGTTTCAAAACCTGTGAGTCTGTAGTGGAAGAAAGGATAGATGTTAGGCAAAATGAAACCTCAATCCTAGAAGTTCCTGAGTAGTTTCCCTTTGATTTTGTGATCGCAATAAGGTTTAGACACACACACATACACACAAGTATCATACAGAAGGATTTAATTATATGCTTTTATAACACAAAAAGTTCATTTGAGCACACAGCATTCATGATTTTCCTCATGAAGATCTCAGTTCCATAAGCCTCACTTGTGCAGGCAATCCCCTTAAAGCCAAAGGTACAGAACCCATGAAGGAAACAGCACAGCTCATCAGAACAGGAGTCAGGACTATGACATTTGAGAGGCTAAGGCACCAGCTCATACCAGTAAACTACTACTCTTGCATGACATCCTTGTAACTACTGGCAGCTGGAAAAAGGAAGATGTTATCTGGAATGAAAATCAGAGATTAGGCAAAATTTATTTTCCTGCTGCCAATGAAAACACCAACACAGGAGGCCAGATTTTAAAAGAGAACATGTGTCAATATGTGGATATGCATGTGTTATCTTTTAACACTGGGTGTTCCCCACTGCTGTATGTAATTTAAAGATCTGTTGCCATCAATAACTTATGTATCCAGTCTTGCTTGCACTGCATTGTTACATCTTACTGTTCCTATTTTCAAGGATAATTTAACATTTTGATACTTTTTTTAAGGGAAGCCCCTGCTGTACTTTTCCCTAGTGTTTTATTTTCTTCTGAATTTTTGACCTAACTAACTATAAAAAGATTCTAGGTGATCATACACAATGCATGTATCAAGACAAAGTCTTATCTGAACCTTCTTCCTCATCCCTTTCCCACATCTCTTCCCCTAGGCTTTACATTAGATTTCAGGATTTAAATTTTGGTACATGACAATACAAAGCGAGTCACTCTTTGGAAACTCTTCCTGCAGTGGTATAGCAGTGTTAGTGGCAGTGTGAGTTGCCTTCACAAAGCATGGACCAGGGGAGTCTCTGTTCTACAATACCCATTTGCCCATGCAGCGCACATTTCGGTACACATTGCATGCTGAGCAAGGGAACCTCTGGTCTTAAAGTATAATTCCCACTTATAGCTGTGGACATTAAACAAAATTAGCAGGTGGCAATTTCAAGGCAAACAAGATATTCTTGATGACGGAATACATGGTTAAGCTGCAAAACATTTTAGCACAAGAATACATGTAAAATGTATACATGTTCAAAAAAGGGCAAATACACAATGAAAAATCTGTTAAGGACTCTGGAATACTAAGATACTGCCACTGTCTTAGGGACTCCCTGAGCCAAAAATCCCTGGATCTTGGGAGAGTATTCTGGGAAGGGATGGCTACAGGCTTGCTCCATTCTTACACTCCTCTGCAGGCATCCCCATTTGGCTGTCACTGGCGACAGCATAGTGATTAGTTAGAACCTTTATTCTGACCCTGGGAAGCTCTTTACATTTTCTTACATAGAATTGCCTGTAGATGATATGGGACAGACTCTGCTCCATGCTTTTCAGTTTCACACTGGCAGATGACTCTCTGCTACAAAGTTAATGATAAAATGCAGACCCCAGCAAATCTCAGGTACCAAGCACAGGACCTACTCTTTGGTGAGAGCACAGCCTCTCACATGCTTGCAGCACAGAGCCACATCTTGCTCAGAGACCCCCATAGTGCAGCCAGCCAGCCTCAAGGGCTCCATCTAGTATGGAGGGTCCTGAAGCGGCACGGACACCAGAATGCTGCATCGCAGGACAGGAGGTATCTTGGCAGGGGACGCTGCTCAGGAAAGGCACACAGCAGTCAAAAGCATGCTCCCAGCTGCAGCCTAGCACATGTCCCCACCTTATCATATAACCCAGTGTGACCATTCTAGGGCCCCTGAGGTCCAGAATCTGTGGCCTCAGTTTCTCCTGAAATTAATGCAGACACAAATAATTAGCGATATCACCTTCCAGCTTGATATACTTTCAAAGACACTCAGAAAACAAACAAAAACCCCTTGTCATAGCAACTGCCCTGTTGCTAACTCAAAGCTGAGGCAGTTGAAATCCGTGGTCCTGGGTATTTTGCCCTGGTTCTACTGATTCCTACTGATACCAACCACATCCCTTCACTCAATGTCACACACAGACCAAGCATGGTGGGTAGAAAGAACCAAGAGAAGAAAGTCTCCACTAAGGAAAATAGAAAACTATTCCTTCAGCAAGCTGCAACAGATCTGCCTCGTACAATGTAACTGCAGACAGACAACGGGTCTCTCCAGACCTGTTTAAAACACACTGCAGGGAAAGTTTTAGTCCTCTCAATTAGGACAGCTGCCTACCCTGCTGGTGCTTTCTTTTCTCCCCTGCCTTCTCTCTTACACAATGAACACTGTGGAACAAAAAGTGGAGCCAAAGCAAACATCAACTTAGACCAAGAGTTTGACACAGGGGAGTTGAAAGTGAGGCTCCCAAGTTCACAAGCAAACACCTACCAGATTTTCAAAAGCACGGTTGGGATGACTGCTGCCTCAGCCTGTAAACAAGGAACAGTCACGCGCCATCGGAGTTACAAGCCCAGCCCTGAGATGAGGAACCTGGTCCCCATCACTGGGGCTATGCTGCGCCACTTCCTTGGGAGATTAGCAGCGGGCACCCACCTCATAAGGATCCAACGGTTCTTACTAAAGAATATATATGAGTCCCAAATTGTTACCTCCACAGATGAAAGTCAGTGAGAACAGTTAACGTAAGCCTCTGTTCCAAGTCCATGACATAAGTTGCCTTTATCATATTATTTTGGGGATACTGTGTCAGATTGTGTTCAGGCTCAGAGCCCTGAGCCCTAGTCAAAGCATGCTATTTGGGAAAGCCAATTTGAAACCATTTCCTAAAGAACAAACTCCTATTTGTGCATATTTGCCAAAACAGACTTAAAATGAATTCCCAAGCCTTTGCAGACTTCACACAATTCATCAATTTCTCAGGATCAGTCTGGGGAGGCACTGAGGAAGGCTCATGGTACTTTCATGTTTTCTCATTAAAAAACACCCATTGTTACATTAATAAGACAAGAGCATCTCAGCAGGACATACAGCTATGTGACATTTCAAGGCTTTTGAAGAAAATGCACAGAAAGGAAGTGAACCCCAGCAGCTACAGCCAGCAAGAAAACAAGTAAATGAGCTTTTGGTGCAGAGAACAAAGAGGTAGGGAGCCAGGAATAGATAAAGAAAGTGGTGATATGACAGAAAGGGAAGATCATTCTCCCTGGGAGCCTCAACAGACTTGAAAGAATGAAAGACTTCAGAGGTCAACTGTTCTGATGTGTCCACCTCACTTAGGCTAGGATAAAAGACACCAAAAAACCACTGTCCCAATCCTTCCAGTGTATCACACCCTGTACTGAGTCCCATTCTGAAAGGGCTGAACAAACTGGCTACATTTATTGAGTTTATGTATTACACCCTGTTTATTTTTTAAGTTTTCCCTGCAGAGTGGCCTGCAGAGTAGGACAAAGATGCAGGGTACCATTTCTTATGATAGGACTCTAGGAACCAGTTCTCCCAGATTTAGTTACAATAAATACATATCTCAATGCTTTTGTAGACATGCCTCTCTATTTGGGCCCATCCATCTTCATGTGATTATCCTTCACGTCTTTTAGACAATCTGAGCCCATGCAAACCATGCCTTCATGGCTATCAGCAGTAAATCCCCGCCTTTGATGCTACTGCCATGTTGATCAGCACTTCTCCACTGGGAGCAGCAGTTAAGCCCCACCATACCAAGGAAGTGCAAAACATCTGCAAATACTGGCTACAAGTCTAAACACTGACTCCCCGGCTCTGGAGCATGAGCAGCTGCTGGCAGCAAAAGCAAATAAATGCATGCTTTTCAGAAATAATTACTAGTAGTGAAAATTTATTTTTAAAAAGAAGGTTTTTTTTCTAACTGTTCAAGATTGCCTTTCCATGAGCCCCATAGTTTGAGAAATACAAGTTTAGTGTGTACTTGGCCTACTGCATTCCCTATCACACTGAACCTGTTTCACCTTTATTAGAAGGGTATCTCCCTTTAGCAAGAGGAAAGCATAAGCCTTTTATATACTCACTTCAACAGTTTTCACTTATTCCTGTGTGCTTGACAGCCATCCTTCCAAGTAGCCTTCATCCTTCCTTAACATACTGAGTATATTAATCCTGTCTTACAGTTTGCTGAACTCTCCTCCTATCCCTTCACTTTGACAAAGCAATTCAACTTCTAGAGTCAAAGGTAGAGAAACATCTTAACATCTCATGTTTTCCATCATACGTCCTCAGGCCTTTTAGATATATTTGCATATTTTTTGGCGTATAACTTTTTTGGGGAGTTCCCATAAAACACATCATATTCTTGCTATTTTAAAAACTGTGGGGTTGTTGTTTTTTTTTGTTTTGTTTAGGTTTTTTTTTGTTTTTGTTTTTGTTTTTTTTCACAGAGAAGGAATAAAATACTCTTAACAGAGGTGCCACATAGCATAACTAAATCCTCCAATTTATTGTACTGTTTTGGAAATTTTCAGTCAGCAAGCCAGATCATATCTGTTTTAGTTGTCTTAGAAATACTGAAGTTTATACATTTCCAAAACATTTTCCTCCCAATCTAAAAATATCCACATTTAGTCTCTGACAAAGGACAGGGTATTTTACTTGCATGACTTGGTCAAATGGCCTTCATTTAAAAAAAAAAATTAAAAAAAATGCTTGAGATAATGTTAAAATGTTAAAAAATGCTTCAGTGCTATAATTTTATAAAACATACCTCAATAAACAAACTTCATGATAAATGAATACATTTTTTTTCATATAGAGCAAATCAGAAACTGAAGTTGCTTGAACCCACCATAAAAACAAAACCAAAAAAATTTTAAAAACTGCATCTGTAAAAGGTAAAAATACAGACCTTTTAATTAAAAGATCTGGTTTTTTCCCCTTAAAGAAAATCCCTACATAGTTTAGGGACTTGTGACCTTTTAGGGGTGTTTGATTTTCATAAAAATCGATCATTTTCATTTATCAAAATCTTTTCATGAGGAAAATAAGCAATTCCCCAAGCAGTTCTTTGA
>VZTV01021385.1:0-10467 GCA_013400875.1 Anhinga rufa | reverse complement strand
CAAAGAGAAGCCTGCTCCTCTCTGACATACCTCTTTTCTATGTTTAAAACCTTCATTGCCAGCATCAGTCAGTGTCTCCAAACACATCAGAAAGCTAGTCTCAAGGATGAGATAAACGCCTTCCCCACAGCTATTACAGGGCACCTGCATCCCTCCAGCTGCCCACTGAACGTGGGACCTGAATGAAGCCTACCTTGGAGGTTCTTATTTTCCCGTTTCAATGTCTCCAGATGGTCCAGTGTCTCCTCGTAGGCATTCTTCAGCTTGAAGAGCTCAGTNTCAGCTTGAAGAGCTCAGTGCTGAGGCCACGGGCCTCCTTCTGGGAAGCCTCCAGCTCAGCCTGTGACTCTTCGTACTTCTGTTTCCAGTCATTGATGATCTTGTCGAACCCACGCTGCTTCTTGTCCAGGGAGGCAGCTGCTGAGTTGGCCTTCTCCAGGTCAATCATCATGTCTTCCAGCTCATTTTGCAGCCTGTGCTTTGTCTTTTCCAGAGAAGAGCACTTAGCATTGGCTGCCTCAATTGCTTCCTCAGCTTCTTGCAGGCGAGCAGCAAGCTTTTTCCTACCATGTGGGAAGGGAGAGTGAAGTGACTGGGAGCCAATGCTGCCATGTTATCCAGAAAAAACTGACACCAAACTAGTATCTCAATAAATCTGTTTTGAAAGTGAAAATTGGGAGGAGCAAGGGGAAGGGAGGGGGAAAGCCTCTAGAGAGAAGGGACTATGGTAGACAAAAGCCAGCTTAAATTATGAATGCTGACATGTGGCAGATAATCTTGTGCATGTGTGTAAAATATTTGAAATTGAACTTCTGAACTCTCAAGCAGCAGCCTGCTACTTGCTAGCTGTAACCAGGATGGGCTGGTTGTAAATTTTGGTAACACCTGGTCTAAATGAAAGTGTCATGTTCCTCTAAGTAAGAGACATGAAACAGAACCACCAGTCAGGAGGCTGGTCACACTGTGGGCTTCTGTTCATAGACTATTTAGATTGGGAAAACAGGGGGCTGGGAGTTCTAGCAAGAAGAATAGGTCCTGGAAAGAAAGGAGGGCCCAGAAAGAAGAAAATGAAGATGCTAGCTAGAAAAAAAATGTACTGGAAGTGGGGGAAGATCCTTGCAGATCAGAGATGTGCGGAGGCAGATGCTGGAAGTGCTCAGAGACCTTGTTCAATACCCTGAGACTAACTGGGAGCAGCTGCACAGCACAAGCCAACACAACTTTCTGCCCTCCTGCCTGGAGCAGCCATCGGAAGGCAAGTCAAGACCTAGGGAAAGTAGCACTGGGCCGGCGCAAAGCAAGTGAGCGTGCAAGATAACCAAGCAGGGTAATCTAATCTTGTTAGCTCTTAAATAAACCTCAGTATCCATAACCACTACCCTACGAACAAGGACTCAACAGAAACATTGACCTGCTCAAGCAATTAAAAGAACAGAAGGACACCCAAAAATGACAACAATGAGCCAGAGGGCTTTTTCCGACTGGATTACCCTATTTCCTTAGTGCCATAACAAGACCCAGGGAGCAGGGTCCTCCCAGCTGGTGGCATGATGAAGCCCACGTAATCCACTTACTTGGCATCTTCCAGCTCCTCGGTTCTCTGGATGGCATCAGTCTCATACTTCGTTCTCCACTGTGCCACCTCTGCATTTCCCTTGGAGAGGGCTCGCTGCAGCTCTGCCTTGGCTTCTTGCTCTTCCTCATACTGCTCCCGCAAGAGATCGCAGTCATGCCTGGCTGCTTGCAGAGCATGAGCCAGGGCATTTTTGGACTGCAGGGATATAAAGGTCACAGCATTGCAGGGTTACCTACAGCAAAACCCAAACAAACAGCATCTAGACATTCAAATGGAGGCTTAAGCCTTTTTTTCTTTTTGCCTCTGGCCTTGACAGTCCAGGTCAAGTGAGGTAAGAAGTGTTTGAAGTCATCTCTAACTGGTGACAAGCTGAGGAAGCTATCAAGACTGAAGATAATCTAACACCTTTGGAGAAGCATCCAAACTTTTAGGATTCAAGATCTGAGATTTTGGCTATACTACTGGGTAAGATTTATTTAGTAATTAAGGATGCTGATTATTTTCCCAAACTCTTTTCCTGTAACTTGCCTCAGTCAGGGGCAGGAACTTATATCAGTGCAATTAACAGGAAGCATTCTCATTCCTATGTCCCATTTCAGCTTTTATCCAGGCTACAAATGAACATAAACAGTTTTCTGTATTCCATCTCAATGAATGAGACACGGTCAAAGCATTACCTTGGTTTCCTCTTCTAGCTGTCTCCTAAGTTCTTCAATCTGTTGTGTAAATGAAGTTTTCCCACGGGACAGCTGACTTATCAGTGACTCCTTCTCTTCAAGCTGTCTTACAAATTCACCTGCCACAGGATTTAACCAATGAAAAATAAAAAAAGGTAAGACCAGGAAACTACAAAGTCCCAGCCAAAGTCAAAATTCCACCTGTCCAATTCTGCTGAGGAAAAGAACTAACTGACCTCTTGTGAAGTTTCTTCCGAAGTTGTAACTATCAGACACTTCACCAGGATAGTTTTCCTTAAGTATTTGTTTGTTTGGGGTTCTTTTGTTGGTTTTGTGGGATTTTTTTTTAATTATTATTTGTTCTGCTAATAGCTTGATTCATTAATTTTAGTTCAGCTCGCGGATCAGACTAGACTGATGCTTACTTTCACATGCAGTTGTAGCTGGTTTTGTGTATACTTATCTTCACTACTTTATGCTGTTTTTCCACAGATGACTTTTCAGAGGGCTCCAAAGCACCCTGAGAACCTTACAACAACCAGTGTATAGAACAGAGGGATACATAAGGAAAACCTCATTTATCACAAGAAGGGCATCACTGCAGGGTGGAAACTTCAGCCCCATAGGAGTACATAGAACTAACATGAAAACAGACAGGACATGAAAAATATGTCTTCGAAAATACACAGAATAGTGATATCTGATAAGGATGCAGAGGTTAAATAGTACTACTCTGGCTAAAAAAGGTAGCAAGCACTTAGAGGACATGTGGTATTTTTGGTAGGATGTGAGTGTCTTCTGGAGTGCAATGCCCAAGGTCATGCTGAGGAAGATGGTATTCACACAGACAGAAGCAGTACGCCAACTCCTTCATCTTCCCTCTAGCACTGCAAGATAGATGTACATGTCCTTGTTCCTGAAACTGGGTACCTAGCCAGCACATGCATTTCAGTTCATGAGATGGTAGCATGGTATGCTGGTAAATACGGTTATAGGTTTGTTTTAAAAGCCAGTCAAAGGCAAGCTTGTCCCCCTCTGCAAAGGTTATAAAAATATTGAAGTTAGGAAAGTCAGAAGACACAAAGCCACTGCTTCATTCAGCAATCCTAATCCAGCCACCTTCAAGCAGATGCCCTTGTGCAATACATCTCACTGACACAGCGCTGCGACGCACTTGATAGTCTGTCTTCCAGCAACTCAGGCTGAACACACACATACCATTCTCACTCTGGAGTTTTGTCTTCTGAGTAGTGAGGTCATTCATGAGGCGAGTCATTTCCTCCAGTTTAGTTTTTGCCTCGTTCAGATGGTCTTCATAAGTGCGACAAAGTTTCTCTGCATTTGCCTAACAGGAATCAGGAGACAAGACATACAAAGCTGTAGCCTCCAGGCAGCCATTTGGAAGCAGTAGCCTTTCATACGTATCCTTTTTTTGTTTGCCTTTCAGAGAAATGGCAGACAGCAAAGACACAAATACCACAGCTGTAAAGCAGGGAATAGTAGCCCTGTGTCTACAGACCCAGGCCAGGGGTCTCCCCATCAGACCACCTTCCCCATTTGTTTTCCCTGAACTGCATTCTGCTTTAATTACCATTTATCATAAATTGAGTATGATGACAGCTTTCTAACTCTCAGAATATTGAAATTTCTTTTCTTCACTTGCACTGAAAGAATGCTTTAGAGTGCTCTGAAAGTTACCAAGAATATCTACTCAGGAAACAAAATCTACAATTCAGCCGTAGGAAGTAAAATACACGATGGTCATGCAAGCCTTTGCTTTGCACTCCTTGCTAACATGGGTTAAAAGTATGAACCAAGGGCGGGATCTGAGAGGACCCTGCTTAGGATAGGAGATATCCAGCCTTGGATGGCATCACGCCAGTCATCGCTAGCCTGGGGGAGCACAATTTAAGTGACACGGTTTTGTACTCTGAGATATACGGATAAACAATATGCCTGTAACTGGGGATGCACTATGTGTTTTAGACAAGCCATCTTAACTGCTGTCCCATCTCCAGGTGAGAAGGGTTATACCACCAGCTGGGGGAGTGGGGGACATTGTGCACATAAGCACCCTCAGATTGCAAGACACCACCCTCCAGAACACTTCAGCCCTACCAGGTGTCCGGGAAACCTTCAGACCAGCCTTAGCTACACACGATCTTTGGGGGTTTGGGAAGCCTCAGGACCCTTACTTTTCCCTTGACCATCTGCTCCATGTTGGATGACAGATCATCCACTTCCATCTTCAGCTCGCTTTTCTCCTTTTCGAGTTTCTGCTTGACCCGCTGTAGGTTGTCCAGTTGCTCCCCCATCTCAGCCACACTGTCTGCATGCTTCTTCCTCAGGGTGGCAGCTGTGGCTTCGTAGTGCAGTGTGGCCTCCTCGAGGTCCCGCCGCAGCTTCAGGAACTCTGCCTCACGTTTCTTGTTCATCTCCAGCTGGGCAGCTGTGGCTCCCCCAGCCTCCTCAAGTCGCTCACTTAATTCCTCCAGCTCTCGAGCCAAATCTGATCTCTGCTTTTCCACCTTGGCTCGAGCAGTTCTTTCTGCTTCTAACTCCTCTTCTAGTTCCTCTATACGAGCCTACCAAAGAGAAATGAGCAGCTTTGGGTCACCTGCATGATGATTCCCACTGGAATACCTTGAAGAACCTTACAAATTGTTAAACCCTCTGCTAGCCCGCACTTTACAGCACAGGTGGAAGCACAGAAGCTTGCCCATTTGTGCCAATAAATCGGATCTTGAGCTACAGTAAGAATGGTGTCACATCTTTCTCATGGTAGATTGCTCTCCAAGCTCTAGTTCAAGACATTTATGTCAAGTGCATTGACCTTATACTCATGTACTTGACATTCAGCTGAAGTACAAGAGAAGTTACTTGATAGTAGGAGTAGCAGCAACAAATTGTCATTGAAGGGGAGGGACTCTGTTCCCATTTTAAGAGCTCTCTGACTGAAGTAACTTCTCTCTAGGAGTGTTAAGACAGGATTTCAAATTCAGCAGTGTGTAGAATTGCACGAATAACAAATATTCATTGGGATGGTCTTTTTTATGAAAGTTATTTTGACCAATCTAACTTCATGTCCAAGTTATGCAGAAGTTCTTTATTTACAAAAAAGCAGAGCTGGTATTTTGGGTCAAGACATAGTATTTGGACTGTGCTGACTTTCTTTAGCCTTCTCATTTCTGTTGAAAATCTCCTGTGCATTTGAGCCCTTCCCCTAAATTTCAAATCCATGCTTATCACTGCTGAACTCCTCCCCAGCATCCACCCTCAGCTCCATGGTTTGGAACAATATTATTTGCTTAAAACAAAACACCAGAGCCTTTCTGCCTTGCCTGAAACCGCTAGCATTCTGTGACCGTATGTCCTGCTACTGGGAAGGAACCACTATAGAGCGAGCCTCCTGAGGGGAAAAGGGATCAGTCTGGGAAGCTACAGAGTTGCACCACTTTGGGTCTCAAAGCGAAGCTGCAACTAGGCATGAAAAAAAAATCTCTGAAAAGCTGTTCAGTGAGGCACAAAGAGAAACTTATCCTAAGATACATGAGAAAGAAGCAAGCTGACCTGAAGCTCCTTGATCTTCTTCTGCAGCTGCATCACTATAGCTTGTTCATCTTCTATTTTGGAATTCATCTGGCTTATTTCAAATTCTTTCCTGCCACGGAAAGGAAATCCTACTGTGACAATTTTCCCTGTAGCTTCAAGTTAGGCTTTTGCAATTTTTAAAGAGTTGTTCAATAAAATTTCTAATGTATCTAAAAATGAAAGCAATCCTCATCTATTGCTATTTGCATGAAAACACACATTTCTCTGAGCAGTGGTTTCCAAGTCAAGACTCTGCATGCATTTGTGCAATTATATTTCTGGTTGTTTGTGTCATACAAAAGTAAAATTATTTTCAGACTCAGTGGAAAAATATATTTAACAGAGTCAGGTCTTTCAACAATACTGTCATAGTTACTTAGGATGAAGAACTTTAGAAACTTCCTTCAGCTTTCTCCTCTAAGCAATGAAAAACAAAAACTTTTTTTTTTTTTAAATGCTGGAAAGTGTAATGAATTTTAACGTTTCAGGTATACCATGCACAAGTAAGAGTGATTTTCCCTCTCTCCTTGGCTCCTTCCTCTGTCGTGGAATTTAATTTTAGCCACCATCAGAGCAGGATGACACACCTGAAGGCTCTGAAACAACAGTGGTAACTGTGCTGCCTTAGTTTGTACCACAGAATCAGTCTCTTACTTTTTTAGCTTTTCTTCCATCTGCAGCTTATCGTTCTCCAAGTCCATGACACTCTCTTGGGTCAGCTTCAAATCCCCTTCCAGTTTGCGTTTTGCCCTTTCTAGATCCATCCTCACTTTCTTCTCTTGTTCAAGTGAGCCCTCAAGCTTTAGGAACAAAGTCACTTATTAAATATATTGAACACAGATCATTTAAAACAGTCAGATGCATGCTACGCCCAGCTTTGTGCTGAGCTCTAGCAAGTGGCAAAGCAAAAGTACTTAAGTACAAGCATCCTATTTTACATTTTTGCTTTCTACCAGCCAGTGGACATATGGGCTAAAGAGATATAACATAAGGTTAGTCCATGCTTTACATTTGTGCAAGCATTACGGTTCTCTTAGTAGCAAAGTTCTGTTTGACTTCATGCCAGTTATACTGCAAATGCAAGCTGAGTGGATTTTCCCTTGCCTCACACTCCTTTCAAAGGCTGAACTACACAGGTAAGTTTTTATAGCATTCCTGTATTTATACCTTTTACAGACAGTACAAGGACTGCATTTCTAAATACTTTATCTTTTCTAGAAGGACAGGAATAAATTTCAAAGTTTTGCAACATTTCAGAGTCATGAAACTGTTTGCAGTGAGCAAACAAGCCTGAGGAAACATGAAGGCAGAGCCAGCTTACGTCATCCACTTGCTGTTCCAGTTTCACTTTAGCTTTGCTCAGTGTGTTGACCTTGTCCTCCTCTGCTTGTAGGTCATCCAGAACTTGCTGATGAGCTTCCTGCAAGGACTTTTTCTCCTTAGTAAGTTTGCTGATATTCTCATCAAGAGTCGCCATTTCTTCTGTCAGATTTTTGACCTGTGTGAGGGAGGAAGATGTACTTGTAAGACTTTGAAGCAAGGGATTATAATAACTTGGCTCAAATGACTGTCTGTACTGAACTTGTATGTAGGAAGATGACAGAAAGAAAGGCATCTCTCCCCCCCCAACTCCTTGTGGCTTTTGGAGTGAAATCGCCACCAAGGGAGCCAATGTGTGCCACTTCTTGTCGTGGGTTTAGTACGTTCTTTCAAATGTACTAAATTCTTTTCAGTGTCACTTTCATTGCAGTGGACTCCAGCTTCTGATTCTCTTTGAGAGAAGTAGGAGATCAGCTTTACATTTACAGGTTCTAAGAAGAAGAGTTGGAAGAACTCATGGCTACAGCAGAAAATTGTTTACTTAAAAGTTGCCAAACTGGGCATAAATCTTTAGCTGAATTGCAGCAAAACTCACTTCAGAAAAAGGGAAATTCAGGCTCAGAGTTAACACTTTTTCCCTCACAAGGTCAAATAACTATATATACTGATCCTTCAGTGTGGCCTGTGTAACAGACAGTGTAAAACCATCAGAAGACCAGCAGCTCTTGTCATAAAGATAATCCATGCCCAACCTCTTTTGAATACCTAGTAAAGTTCTAAAGGTACCTTGTTTTCAGTAGCATGCTTCTCTTTCTCTACTTTTGCAAGTGTAATTTCAAGATCATCAATATCCTTCTTGAGCTCAGAGCACTCATCTTCCAATTTTCTCTTCTTCGAAGTCAGCTCAGAATTCATCTCCTCCTCATCCTCAACCCGCTCCGTCAATTCTTTGACTTTGGCCTCCAGCTGAATCTTGGATTTAATCAACAAGTCACATCGTTCTTCGGCATCTGCCAGAGTGTCTTGCTCCTGGTGTGGCACAAGGAAGAGAACAGCAATGACTGCCTGGCCTTTCTTCTTCCTCACTTGTCCCCTATCCTGTAAGTGGTCAGAGAGCCTGATCCAATGCTACAGAGCAGCGTAAGGAAAATTTCCAACTCCTGATTTCAGAAGAGAAGACTGACAGGTAATTAACAGAGCAGGATCAGACAGTGGTGAGCATGACTAGTCACATAGAAGACTACTTCCATATCTAACTGCCACGGAAATTGCCTTGGACAGAACCTCTTAAGATTCACATTGCTATCCCACGTGGTTATATGCTAGAACACGAGAATTTCTATCCGCTCTAATTTTTGGCAAGACTCTGACAAGACCAACAGTTTATTTTCATTGAATTAAATGGAACAGAACACTCTTGTCTGCAAACCTTTGCATTTCAAAGAACATCTAATAAATATATGAATATATATGTCTACTCACAGCTTGGAGCTGGAGAAGCAAATCATTTTTTTCCTGAACTAAAGAGACTTGCTTTTCTTCAAGTTCCTTTCTCCTGGCTTCAGATTTTTCGAGGGCCTCCTTCAGTTTCAAGAACTCTTCCTTCATATTGGCCATCTCCTTTTCAGTTTCTGCAGACTTCAGAAGAGGTTTGATCTTAAAGAAAAGCTTCATCCAGGGCCAGTTCTTCACAGCCATAAAAGCGCGGATGTTCCACTGAATTACAAGAAGGGCATCCCTGGTTTAAGAAGAAAGCAAAGAAAATTCCCTAAAGCTTAGCCTGAATTAAGAAAGTGAGATTTTTTTTTAATTCTCAGTCAGTTTCATGGCTTTGTTTCCAGTAATACTAGGAACTTATACTAGGTTCCAAGATATACAAGAAACTTCCTCCGTATCTCTTGATTTTCAGGGACATGAAAAATTTCCAAGTCTGATTTTTACCAGAGCTGCAGGCAACTAATATACAGTGCTATTATTTTTATCATACATCCACTTTAAACCTTTAATTTAGGGTTAGCTATAGCCTTAGGGACTGTACTAATGACTCTATTCAACATATAATTAAATGGTAATGACTACTATCCGCTAAGATTTAAGGGGTGCCTTCATACCTGCGCTCCACTATCTTCTGAAACTCAATCCGCATCAGTCTGCCACGTGCTCTTGCCTGGATCATCGTTAAGATTTTCGCAAGTCTCTCATCCCTCATTTCTTCTAGATGGCCCAAGAGACCAGCCTTGAAGAACACCTGGTACATGCACAGATGTCATTTCACCATAATGAATTATTTTATTCTGGAGTTACACAGACCTTACTGAAATCGTTCAGAAGACTGGTATTTTTATTGACACATTATAAAGTAAAAGAGTATAGAGGGCCAAATACTACTTGCATCAGGGACTGCACTGTGCAGTTCAGAAGTTGCTTTAAAACCAGGTCTCACCTCCCCAGTTTTGAATAGGCCAAACTATTTTACTGCCAAAGTACTTTTCAGCTGCTGTAGGGTTCAAAGCAGGTCAGCTGAACCACAACTCCCAACTCAGAGATTCCTGCTAGTGGGATCATGTCATAATTGCATATAGCCTCATTTCGAAAGCTGCAGCTGATCTTGTGGTCCATATATGTTTGAGTGTACCTAAGTTATATTAAATAAGCTATTGTTTTACTGGGGGGCATGGAGCATCAGCTGCTGCTGCATCCACTTGTAGCATTGCTGTAATAAAAGGTTTGTGGGAGCTTGAGCCAGAGAAATAACATTCCTCTAGCACAGCTTAAAAATTAACATCACTTTGCTGCTATATTGCTGGTTCCTTGTATTATCAACCCAACATTAATCGCCAGCACCAGAAATTGCATGATGTCCTATTCTGCAAATTTGATATTAGATCCATCACTTTTCTCTTTAAATAAGCAGTGATGGTCTTTTCTGGTTACCTTGGTGTGTCCAAAACGATATTGGTTATGGTCAATATCTAAAGATGACAGCAGTTTTTCAGCAGCTTTTCTGCTATCCACAAACTTATCCTCTGGGATTGCGCCTGGATTCAGAATGCGGTACCTGTTAATAACAGATAAGCAATGAGTAAAATTGGCCTAGATTCTGTGCTTTTTTTTTTAATCTCCCCTCTGACCCCAAAACTTTAAAAAAAAAATAATCCCCTAGGGTGATTTCTACTTTGCATCTACACAGACAGAAGCAAGAGCAGAATTTTGCCTTCCATGTTCAGGTAAACTGAATGGAAAATAAACTTGAATGGAATAAAATACCTCATATAAAAATGAGAAGACATGCTTTGCTTATTT
>VZTV01021381.1:1973-13649 GCA_013400875.1 Anhinga rufa | reverse complement strand
CCTCAGATGTCACCTATTCAAGATGTCAGATTACATGGATGAGCAGGTAAAGGGGACATAATCGTAGCACAAATTCATGTGTTGCTTAAAAATAAGGCTGTGCAATATGAAAGAAAAATGGAGAGGACATGCAGAAGATAATATTCAAATTAAGTGGAAATAACTATAATGAATCAGGCTGTCAAAACCTAAGCTTAATAGTGGATACTTTCTTATTATTTCTTTTTTAAACTTGAGCATTAGGATTCAAAACATTTTGTACATACAAATTTTTTATGTATCCTTATGTGGAAAGTGGACCAAATCTTGCATTTTTTTTCCTGATAAACATGCAAAAGATTAATATATTCCACCACATACAGGCCTTGTTTCACATAATTTGAGTGATTTAGTTATGCAAGTATTAGATATGCAGCAGGTAACTCCAACAGGAACTATGGTTTAATATAGTTTGGTGTCAACGATCTGACAAACTGACAGGTAAGCTAGAACTATTTAAGTCAAAAATAAAAAAAAGGCAGAACAGCATGATTTATAGAGAACAAAAGTTCATCCTTGGGTCTGCTCCTAGTTATATTGGCATGAATCAGAAGTAACTCCAACAAAACAAGACTGGAGGAGCAGACATTTGCTGTTGAACTGCACAAGTCCTGGAAAGGGAACTTCAGTGCTCTTGTTATTTACATTTGTCTTTTAATGTCACATTTTCATGTTTAGTGTTCTATACAGATTTAACTGGGATCAGGCAAAAATACATAATTGTGAAGTTTTCTAAAACCTGTATTATTTAATACACTGACCGTCTGTTGGATAAATACCTAATTAATTCTCTTTGTTATTTATAGATTGTATTACTATTTATTCCAAAAAAGAGCTGCTTCAGTCTTTTGGCTAAATACTGAATAAATCAGAAATAAAAATGTTTAGGTATTTTTGAAGTAAAATTAAATAAACACTTCTGTAGTGCTGCAAAGACATTAAAAATGCTTTTTTTGTTGAAGCCTTTATAAGTTAGGGGAAAAAATGCATCCCATTTGTTGCACTTTTACACAGGTAAGACAGGACTCAGACCCCAGAACTGCCTGTGACAGAGCTATGGAAACCATTGCACGTTCAAAGTCAGAGGCACATCCTTCCCCGCCTAACACCACCTACATGGCGAACACATGCTTTGCATAAGAAGGGAAAGCCAAAATAACAGAATGGAGACCAACAAGTGATAACATTATTGCCATTGCCTTGTTTACCCATGAACAACCCCACAAAACCACACACCATTTCACGTGCTATAAACAGGGTCCCAATCTGATCTTGTCACTAGGAGGCTCATGGGAGGGAAGAGAGTGAAAACACACCAATAATAACTGGAGAAAGAAAACCTTTGCTTGCTTTATCTGTTCAGGGAAGGTGAGTTTGGGATCTTCCCTGCCTGAGTCACTCTCTGCTTTTGCTGCCTGCCACAAAGGCAAGCTACATTTGCAAACCAGAGTGCCTGGCCATACTATCGAGCTGTCTGCCTGCGTAGTTACGAGCTAAAGCATCTCAGCCAGCAAAGAATATCCGCTCACTTATGCCAGCCTAACTTGCCATACTTGCTATGCACAAGCTATGCAGTAGATATATTTCCAGCATGTTGCTCCTTTAGCTAATGATCCCCTTTTGTTGAGGTGTTTACAAGAGAATATGGACGATAATTTGGGCAAAACGGAGTTTATTGGACTGGGCATGCAACTAGATGACAGAAGCACTTTTTTCCTCACTGCCATCTTAAGCAAGCTACACTGTAAAATCTCTTTTTCCAGCCTTTTAATAAGGTTGATAATACATGAGATCTTGCAGATTTGTGCTTTCAGTTAGCCTGTACAGGCCTTCCGCCAAACATCAAAAACCTATAAGTGCAAGGATGCTCCCTGCTTGCTAAACAGATATATTTCTGATGATCAGTGTCTGCTCTTGTGTATAGTGGCATTTTTTACATTATATTTGATACAATATTTGCACAGATCTGGAAGGCAGTAAACCATTTCTTCTTATTGGGTTACAGCTGTTCCTCCATGTTTTCTGAGCTAAATTCTCATTAAGTCATTTTTATCAAGAAATTAATGTGTGTTTTTTTAAGAACCCACTCAGAATGCTAATTTTAGGAAGACATTTGAAGAAGAAGCAAAATGTCTCTATATGCAATTTATATATCCACTTGAAAATATGGTTTTGTAATGCAATGCTGAGAGATCTTTAATTATTGCGGCTTTAGTGGCGCCATTATAATACTAAGAAGAGACCATCTAAAGAATAATTCCCTTCAGCAAAGATTTGCTGACTACACACCTGCTTCAGCAAATGAACACAGAATACAGTGTCAAAGCATCCTTTTGACTTAGTGTTGTTTTCCCACTCTCTTAGTCTCAGTATATCTTGCACATGACTGACAAGTATATCTATCTGCAAAATAATAAAATGTGACAAAAAATAGCCTTCTGGTTAGTGTTTCTGCTGATGTATTAATTCATTTCACTTCCTATGTGATATCACCACTATGCCTAAGCAGATTTTATGAGAAGGCTCACTGAAGTGAAAATCAAGCCAATGAATCGTTTAATATGAACTAATGAAAACCAGATATAAAAGGCTTTCACAACTGGTTTGGAGCTTTAATTGTCAAGCTGATGTAAATTCAGAACACTCCTAAGTAAAGCAAAGGAACTGCAATGCAGAAAATGGGATCACTTTATGGTAATTGGTTTTAATTAAATAGTCATATAAACAGCTCTGTCCTGCAAGATACTAAGTAAAATAAAGAATTTGCAAGGTAAAAGTTGGAAATGCTAAACAGTGTGAAAATGGCAAGTGCATTATCATTTGTGCATTCTGCCTTGTACTTTAGCTATAACTGCTGATGAATGTATCTTGCTATAACTTAAATAATCAGTATTGTCACAGTGGCATTTATTTTTGCTTGATCAACAAATGCTTCTTCACTGTACAACCTGAAACCCAAATGAACTGGGTATGACTGATTTCATGTTTGAGCCTCTCCCATTTTTATACTGCAGTACTGCTCATAATGCCAAGTCTTGGACTTGGACTCCACTGTCTTAGTGTGTTCATCCCTTGACTGTACTCGTTGAACTCCTGCTGGGGTGAAATATACCCACAGACAAATATCAGTATGATTTCTGTGAGACACGTTACATTTCTACATTGATAGGCACTTAACAAATGAAAAAGAAGAAAAAAAAAGGTGTATGACACTTTTCCCCCAGCTGTGTTCCAGAAACGCTGAAGAAGATTTGAGACAAATATTTTGCATTTTATCTCTATCTCTATCTATATCTATATGACTTTGCATTTTACATAACAATCCTGGGAAGCAATGGCTATAGTACACTCTGTAGAGTTCATTCCTCACTCATTTTTTTCTTATACTGTTGTCATATGCCTTCAGCGGGTATTTAATATTCAGATTTGATGCTTCCCACCCACTTTGCTTTCATCTTGAATTGGTGGAAACAGTCAACCTGTGGATGCTGCAAGGGAGGATCAAGCCCCATATTCCTAAAAACACCACGCTGAATGGCACCTGTTTTTCAGATTATTTAAATTCCATATGGCCCACATGAATTGAGAGACATATTTAACCAGAATTCAGTGTTATGTAATAAAAGCCATGCAAAAAGGAGTGAGAAAGTATCTCCTCACACTGAAGGGATTATCAAAGCTTCATATTCTGGAATTTAAGTTTTTATTATGTGCAGTGATTTAAATACCATCCAGGATAGTGGTCTAGAGCTTATTCTAGAGCAGAGTAAGTTCTGTTCCAGTAATCACCTAATTTTGGCAGTCTTTCATATTTCAATATACACTTTTAGCTAAAGTAATTTCTAGATTTTTAAGTTAAAAGATAATTACTTTAAGGTAAAGAAAACTTGAAAAACCACGTCACCCAAACCCTCCATCTAAAAAGGCACCACAACAGAATTCAAGGAAAGAAGGGATTCTTCAGGGTACCACAAAGGGAAAAGCCACATGCCAGTAGACCTGGGAAGCCTGTATGCATTGATCCAAACTGAAGAGGAAGAAAGACTGCTCTGGACTATGCTTCACTTTCCATAGGACCATTTCACCACTGATAAAACCTAAATGCAGTCTTCTCCTGCTGTGTCCTCACCCTCTTCTATCTACTGCCAGGGGAACTGGTGCTCGGCCTAAACAGCAGGAGTCAGAGGAAGATGCTCCAAGCACCACAGAGGTCCTTGCAGAAGGACCTTTGTTAGTACAAACACTCAGCTCCTTCCTGCATTATGGTCTCTCCATTTCTCTTGCACACAATTTCTGGTGCTCTTCATTTTTCCCTGTTCTGAGATAAAGTTATAGGGGTCCATTCTTCACTTTCAGAAACATGACAGTTCTTTTGCTTGAGAAAGTCAACATATTACATGCCACAGAGCTGAAACAATGTAGGAAAATACTGCCCAATGTCACTAAAGCTCCCTTAAGCCAGAGGGCAAAACCCTAGAATGAGTCATATAAACTGTGAGAGTCTAAGGGTTTGTGCTGGTGCTGGTACAACAACATGGGTAGATTTTGATGTCATACCATCTCATCACTGGCCAGAAGTTGGCTTAGGCTCTTACTTTCCAGGCCGCATCATGATGTTGAGAGAAGGGTCATCATAAGCTGTAGGAGGAAAACGGGCCCTTACTCCGTTTTTGCAAAATGTTTAGGAAGCTGGAGAAGGTTTACGCCAGTGTCTTGTGATTCAACCATGCAGCTTAGATGGGCACAGTTGTTGCCTGTGCAGGATGTCCTTTGGCAATACAGAAGTCCTTACTGCTCTCAGTCTGACAGGAAGCTGAACTGCAGTTCCCTAGTAGCTTTTTGTGGCATGTTGAATTCTATCCTGCTTGTTGTATGGTTTAAATTGAGTGAAGAATAATGTTTGATAGGTTCTACTTAGCATGCATGTTCATCGATCTCAAGGGAACCTGGAATAGAAAGGTCCATGAGGAAGGTAACAATCCATAAAAATCAAATGTAACAGTGTGCCTAATGCTTAGTGGCAGAATCAATATCCGAAGGACTTTCTGTTTTGATGCCTTTGAATGATGCCACAGAAACCTTACTGCTGCAAGACTGATGAATGGAGTCAGCAGAGGTGATCTGACAAACATGGGTGAAAATGTACTCAGAATCTGGCCTCCCTGAACAAGACTGACTTTAATCGTTTCATTCATGAAGATAAAGTAACTACAGGGAATCTAGTTTTATCTGGGGCACTCCTGCTTCAATTGTTTTGTCTTGGCATATATTGGAAATATGCTTCAGCCCACAGACATCAGCATTTTCTTTGGAAAGTTTTGACTTAACTAGCTAACTTTGCTTGGAGATGCAACAAATTGATACCACAATTAGTAGTCACTTCTGAAACAGCAAAACATTCTGCAGAATGTGGACCTTTCTGCTCCTGCCAGCTTCATTCTCACTTTCCTCTGTTGTGTGTGTTTGAGTAAAAAAAAAACCCTGAATTCAGCACATTTTGATTTTTTTGCTAACAAAGATAATTTTGTGTTTTCCTCATATATCTTCATTATGCCAGACATAATTATCAGGCCATCCAAAACAAACTCTTTGTTTAATGCATACAGAAGTGTCATTATTTCTCCATTTTCACTGGCCCCAGTTGACTGGAAGATGGCAAACATTGTCCCAGTCTTCAAGGACAACAGGGATGACCCCAGTAACAACAGGCCCATCAGTATCACTTCTGTGCCTGGCAAAATTATGGAGAAGATTATTCTGGGAGTTATTGAAAAACACCTGAAAGACAATGCAGTCATTGGTCCCAGCTAGCATGGGTTCACAAGGGGAAAGTCCTGCCTAACAAATTTGATTTCCTTCTATGACAAGGTCACCCACCTAGTTGACCAAGGGAAGCCAGTCGATGTGATCTTTTTGGATTTCAGTAAAGCTTTCGATACTGTCTCTCACAGTACCCTCCTGCACAACATGTCCAGCACACAGCTGGATAAACACGTAATGCAGTGGGTGAGCAATTGGCTGATGGGTCGGACTCAAAGGGTCACAGTAAATGGGGTTACATCAGGCTGGCGGCCAGTCACTAGTGGGGTTCCACAGGAATCCATCTTGGGACTGGTACTCTTTAATCTCTTTGTTAATGACTTGGATGCAGGACTGGAAGGAATACTAATTAAGTTTGCTGATGACACAAAACTGGGAGGAGCTGTTGACACCCTCAAGGGCAGAGAGGCCCTGCAGAGGGATCTGGACAGACTGGAGAGCTGGGCANTGAGTGCTGTGTGCAGTTTTGGGCACCACAGTACATTAAGGATATAAAGCTACTAGAGAGTGTCCAGAGGAGGGCCACGAAGTTGGTGAAGGGTTTAGAGGAGAAACCGTATGAGGAGCGGCCAAACTCACTTGGTTTGTTCAGCCTGGAGAAGAGGAGGCTGAGGGCAGACCTCATCGGGGTCTGCAGCTTCCTCACAAGGGGAGGAGGAGGGGCAGGCGCTGATCTCTTCTCTCTGGTGACCAATGACAGGACTGAGGGAATGGCAGGAAGATGTGCCAGGGGAGGGTTAGGTTGGATATTAGGAAAAGGTTCTTCCCCCAGAGGGAGGTGGAGCCCTGGAACAGGCTCCCCAGGGAGGCAGTCATGGCACCAAGCCTGGCGCTATTCAAGAAGCACTTGGACAACACCCTCAGAGACATGGTGTGAATTTGGGGTTGTCCTGTGCAGGGACAGGAGTTGGACTCGATGGTCCTTGTGAGTCCCTTCCAACTCAGGTCATTCTATGATTCTATGGAATATTAAAGAAAAGAGCTAGCTACAGCATACCGATGAGTAGATGAAGGACCCAGTCTTTGGAATTCATTTACCCCTATGTCTCCCTAATTATATATTATTTTTTTAAATACTTGGCACATACTCTTCAGCATGACTAGCCTTCTGCCTAACCACTAGCAGAAGCACCATTATATATTGCATTTGCTCTCAGATTAGCACAGTCGGTCTCCTCTGTATGGTGGAGCACTCAGAGAGATCAGTCAAGCATTGGTTTTTGCAGGTGGTGGCATTTCTAGTATCAATACCTGGTGGCTCCTGCCTCAGCTCTACCTGGATAACCTTCCTTGGTGAGCACATGCTGCGAAAGCTTGTCGCTCTTCCCCACCAGATGGCAATGCGACAGCAAGAGGCCTACTTCATCTGGTATGAGGGAAGCAAACAGCACTTTCTTTATTGCAAGTCATTTCCATGTGGAAATTCACCCTGTTCCAAGTCATTTCCAAGTCATTTCCATTTCATGGATGACGGATATACTTGGAAGAGCATTCTTGCTTACTTCATTCATTTTTTTTTTATTCAGTCTTTTGATTTTTTCCTACATTACCTACTCTTGTTTGGAGTGAGAATGTTCATTTATCTTTTCTATATTAAAGCAGGCTTTTATTCTCTCCTTTGCATTGTAATCATCCATAGCAGACTATAATAACAATACTTAGCATGTACATAGGGCTTAACATCTTCAAAGCACTGTAAAAAATATTGCCACTTCTGCGAGGTACATAAGCAGAGTCAGCTATGTTTTACAGAGAGAGCAAGTGAAGCGGTTAGGTAAGTAACGCTAAGGAGAGACCAAATTCGCCTCAACCATGATTCAGAAATTCTTTGCAATCTTAGGTGTTGACCATTACATAACACAACTCTGCAGCTGCATTTACAGCTGTTTTTCTTTGTCCTCTTTCGAATGCCCAAACCCAGGTTTTGTCTTTGTTTTGGAAGCACATTTCTGACTTCATTTCATCTCAGAATATGATAGGATTTTTTTTTCCCCTACTTGTATTTCAAAGCAGAATTCTTTTGCTGCTCAACTAAAGCAAGGTTCTTCTTACTGGTACCTCTTTTTGTAGTTCAAAGCAGAATTTTTTGACTTCTTGTAGTTCAAAGCAGTGGTCTTTCTCTTGTAGTCTAAAACCAGCGTTCTTTTTAGCTCAACCCTAGATAATTTGTTCATCTCAGTGAATTAGATATGCTATACATAAGTATTCTGGACATTAACTCTTTCCTTCAATACCAAGACTAATCACAGTCAGTTTCAAAATCTTACTGCTTCCCATCATCTCCTTTGGCTGGCTGTTTCTCTCACGACCCCTGGTGTTTTCTATTTTGTATCTAATAGTGATGATATATTCAGTGCAGATATAGACATGCATAGTGCTTAGACCATGTTGTCAAATGGAGCGTTTGTATTTGTCTGATTTTGGGGGGAACGCTTGCTTTGAGACACTGACATGGCTTGAAATACTTCCCACCATCCTCTGTATTTCTGAAAATGTGCTCCTGACTTTTTTCTTGCTTTCTGAAGTGCAGAGCAGTTACTGGTTTGTGTTTCTCTTCCTCTGCCCCGACACTCCAGAACACCAGGCTACTGCCTATAGCTAATGACCATCCATACAAGCAGTGTACTGAATCCAGTTATCCAACATGTAGGATACTCGCTAATACATATTGTACTTTGAAAAACAGACTTTCTCCTCTCACTTCTTCAAACTGTCAGCCTTTTTCTGCACATAACATAAATGAGATAAAAATCCTCTAACCCAGACAAACATTATTTTTAAAAAACTTTTCATGAAATGTCTTTCATTGAGTATTTTGGGACAACCTAAAATAACCAATTGCAATTTGGAGACACTAGCTTGTTCCACTCATCAATTTTTAACCCTTACTTATCTTACACTTCAAAATATCTCTCTGTGGCATATCACTGGAAAAGATCTGTGCTGACAGAGTTCCGTGATACGTTATAATTCTGTACTGAAAAGGAAACAGAAATAACTGGGAAACATATTTTTAAATCTACACAACTCTTAGGAGAGCAGAATGAAACTAAAAAGATTACACAATGGGGTCTCTGGAAGATATTTTCAGCTGTGGGCTAACTCCTTGTGTGCTTGTTTCAACTACCAATTGCACCTTGTGCCCTTTGGCCTCAGTGAGGGTATTTAGCGAGGAGGAGGAGTATCTACAGACCTGACATGGCAGAGATAGAATGGGCCCTGCAAATTAACAGAGTTTTTCAAACTCTGCTACAGAATATATGTGAAAGTCTTTGCTTTTCCATCTGCAAAATGGGTTTGATAATTTCTGCCTATCTGAGAGATGACAGAAACTTCTTATCTCAGTCATACCATCAACAGGTATAAATGTGGCATGGCTCCATCATTAATCTATGCTATCCCTATACAGACCATGTAACAGAAATATATTCTGGCCTTTGATTAATAATACGTAAAGTGGAATAATTTTAAGCATGGAAGATTAAAAAACTAGAACTCCTTAAAGTGATTTACAGTTCTGGCAATTGAAAACTTTTAATACCTCAATGCATGTGCTGTAGTCTGAAAGAGTGAGTGCTCATTCGGTCTCAAATGTCACCATGCCATTAAAAACAAGAGGCCTTGGGATTCCCCATTGTGTGTCTGGGGCTTTAATTTATTATATAATTGTCCATTTTGTGTCTGCTTGTGTGCTGAAAATCTGGTCTCAGCAAAGTTAATTTTTTCACCTAGTACTCCCTCTGCTCCTTTCTGAAGAAGAAAAAAAGATTTCCTGTGAATTGGCTAGAAGCTCTGTTAGCTTTCCTCTCTCTCTGGAGGAACGCGTTTTAGTCATGGGAGTGCAGCTGATAATGGCTGTAGAAATAACACTTCAGCTTAAAGTTTCTTTAAGCACTACTTTGTCTGTCACCTGAGTATTCTCAGGAGTAAAAACTGTTATTCTACCTGCACTGAAAAATGTGTGTGTTTTTGAAAGCATTTCTCTCTCACCCACAAATATGCACACACCATACCTACCTCTGCTGAGCAAAAAGCTCTTACACTTTTCAGTGTACTCCTGTTTAAGTCCTCTCCACAAGTTTATCCTATTCCTTCTTGCTTTATTAGTAACAAATTTGTTATTTTCCAGACAGAATATCCCAGCCATTTACCATGTAGGAATACAAAGTCCATCTTCTCAGTCTTATCTGACAGAAAGAGGGATTGGGTCCCCAGAAAGATAGAAAAATAAAGACAGAATTGCTCCATCTAGTAGCACCAATGACTCAATAATTTTATCTACCAACCTTTGTATCTACATTCAGTGGTAAGCTAAGAAATGGTGTTAAATCATTTTACATCAAATTCTCTTTGAGCCATTGGCTGCTACTCCCCAAAAAAGTAGCTGTGATCATAGCACTTACCCACAGGGAAGCCAGCAGAGCACGCCCAAGTGTGCATGGCAGCCTAACATCAGCTGCCATGTTCTTCACGCCTCTTGTAAAATATGAGGCTCTTTTATACATGGATGAAGGAGACAGGGATAATGTCTAAGACCAACACCAAGGAATCTAGTTTATATGTTATTTCACAGTTGTATCCTACAGCCATGAAAATAGCCAGCTTACTTTCATATACCCAGCTAACTATCCACAATCTTTGTTTTGCCCAATGTAGTTATGCCTAGATAAATACAACATAAAACAAAATAAATACAACATTAGGAGTGGAGCTAGATCTAGTAAGTTCACAGGGAGTTTAATTTGATATAACAGTTTCTAATGAGGCTAAAATTCCCCACTGACATGTATGGTTCAATCCTATGAAGTATGTACATAAAGGGCTGAGGACCTCCATGCTGACAAGTGTTCAAAATTCACAGACTGAGTAGCTCACCAGAAAAAAATGGGGCCTTGTCTTCTGACAGATTTCTGCAAGGTGACCTGAGCATCAGTGTGAACTATAGCTCTCACAGTCCTCTGGTCACTGTGGAAACCTTTTCCAGTAAAAAGACATCAGCACCACAGTAGGTGGGAGCTGCCTGGGAACGTTACCATTAGGTGGTTCCTGGACAGGGTAGGATGGACGCCCTGCTTACACTTCTGCCAGGAAACAGTCCCTCTAGTCCCCTCCTCACCAATCACTCTGGATAGCTCAATGCAGTGCTTAAAAAGTAGGTCTGAATGACTCATTTGCAAGAAGTAATTTATCAAATTGATTTAGTCTCATTTCCTGTTTGTGGGACTATCCGCATTCAAGTCACGATTTCCTCAAATGTATTCATTATCCAAAGTTAATTTTGTTTAATCATGTGGACTGAATATGAACTGTTCTCTCTATTTGATCTCCCTTGCTCCAAAAAGATTGGCAAATAATTGTAGGAGGTCAAATCCATCATGTGGCTTCACTTTGGTTTCTTGACCAAGTGAAAGCAGTGTTGGATGTGAAAGCTGCAAAAAGGGGGTTCAGCAGATGCCTTGCATGTGACACCAGGAATGAGAAGAACAGGATGGCTCTGACTTTCACATCTTGTGTAAATGACCACTGGCTGGCATGCACAGGGCCGACACGAATTCCAGTCAATAGCATTTCTGGGAGAAACTGCTGCCTTGTGCAGCAATGTGCTGCCTTGTGACTCACATCCCCAAGCAGATCTTCTGTCAGCATAGATCAANTTTGTTGACTCAGTTCTATAAACACCTCTTGGATTTTAATCTACACTCTTCTGTTTTCTGTTTTTATGCATCATTCTATTTTTTTACAATTCATCTTTTGTGTTAGATTTCTTCATGTATTTTGTCATTCAGAGGCTTATGAATGCAGCACATTTCAAGATGT
>VZTV01021347.1:0-17969 GCA_013400875.1 Anhinga rufa | reverse complement strand
GTGTGTGTGTGTGTGGTTTTATTGCACGTACATAAATATGTATTTATATATATACAAAAAATGAGAATTAGGAAGATAAAAGAAACTATGTAAAACCACAGCCCTGTGATTAAAGCATTTTTAAGAGATGAACCACAATTAGAATAAACTGTCGTTTAAGTTTGATACTGTCATTGAACGATGGTAACAGAGGAGTTTAAATTTAAAAGTAAATATGTTAGAGTAGGCGATGCATATGTTTGCTCTGACTCTTAAAGAGATGGAAGCCCCAGCATCTGTGACAGTGAAAAGCCAATTAATTTGTATTTCCTTGTGTTTACATGCGTGCTTTAATGCTTAATGGTGGCTTTGAGTTTCTTTGGCTTTCAGTACTTTGTTTTGGATAATTATAGCATCCCTGCAGTCTTGTGCCCCCAGTTAGGAATGGCTTTACCTGGAATTACTTCAGAAATCCTGGGTTTCTTTGCATTAAGATGTTTATATTAGCAGATTTTAAATTAAAAAGAACATCGGTATTTGTAGATCCTTGGTCAAGACTCTCCTGCTTGCTGCCCCCCTTTCACCGGAGAGGCAATGTAGTGAAAAAGGCATACGGGGAACGTGAGCCCCCAGTTGTCCCAGCCTTCTCCCTGCCCTGCTGGTCCCGTGCAGGGGCGGTAAGGCTGCCAGTCCTGCGGCTGCTCCTCGGAGGGGCTCGCTTCTGCTGGCTTGTGGCTTTCCTCACCGCTCCTGCTCAGCACCCTCTGCCCCACGTTCCCGGAGCGGTGCTGGGGTCTGACGCTCGCTTGCTCTCTGCCGTGACATGCGTTGGGGAAAGAGGAAGGATTGCTCGCTTGCTATTTTTGTAGCTGCTTTTCCTCGGCAGGGTTGGTGTTGTGTGGGGTGAGCCCCTCTGTGCTGGAGAGGGTGTGAGAGAGGCTGCTTGAAGTGATTTCCTTCTGCCTACAAACTCCATCTCCGTTTTGCAGCGGTAATAATTTATTTCCGTAAGCCCTTCCTCACCAGCCTGCTGATGCTGAGCAGACACTAGTGTAGTGGGGGGACGGGGGTGTTGGGGGATGTGAAACAGCTCATCGGGAACAAAGTTTGTGAACAGCTTGTCAGAACAGAAACAGCTCGTTAGTCCCGTGCGTTTGGGCTGATGGGATTCTGGACATCGGCCCGAATGGTTGAGGAAAATGTTTCATCCCTGGCCTCAAATGAAAGTGAAATACTGAACTGAGTCTACTTTGGAGCTGTTGGTATTGAAATTATACATTTATTGGTTCTTCTGGATTGGTAATAAAGCCGTAATTTATGTGACATTTTAGATTCTACAGTTCAGTGTTTGGATGACAGAGACTTTTTTGTTTCTTTTATCCACTCTGATGAACGAGGGTACTGCTGATACACCAGGTGCATTCACGGGGCCGTCTCCTTCCTGCTGGTTTTTGTGAAGCCTGGAGTGCACCCGTCCAGGCGGTTGTATTGCCCCTCGCTGCAGTACTGCTTCTTACACGTCTGTAACCAGGGGAGAGCACCTTTCTCCCTTTATAAGCCAAGTCAGTAAGGTAGAGACCTCGTGTTGAGCTGCATCACAACCAGCCACCCGAGCCGGGTTTGCAGGGTGCTCACACTGGTGCCATCTTTTAGGCAGCAGACTGCGGGAGAGGCTTGGGGTGTGCGAGCTGAAATGTGGGCTGCCCTGCCAGTAACCCCTGCAGCTGCCTGCCCTGACATGGTCTCTTAAATCTGTGAGTTAAAAAAAAAATCTGTATATTGTATTTCTGCTATAGGTACATTACATTGTAGATCAAACGTGATGATTTCTTCCTTCAGCTTTATTTAGAGCTATATAGTGCTAATGCAAAAAGAATAAAAGTCTATAGTAGCAATTAAATAAAGCCCTCCTGTTAATATTCTGCAAAGACTGGTTTGCTGCTAGTTATGCCGCGTGTTTTCTATTCTACAAAAAGCAATACATAAATGAAGTGTTTGTTTCTTTTTAAGGGGCTTTTGACTAAATTCTTTAATTTCACTGGCTGTCAAGGTAGTGTTAAGTAAAATGGGTTTGAACTGCTGTAGTTTTTGTGTATTGGACTAGATGTCAGAAACCTTTGCCATCACTGGAAATTCTGTCACTCTGGATTTACTATCTGTTTCCCACAGCTGAATTCTTAAGCAGTGTGATTTAACACCTTGGCTCTCCATCAGCCGGTCCTGGCATTTATTTGAATGCATTACACCACTGGTTTCCATAAACTATTTTACAATTGTTTCATATAAATGACTGTTTATTTCTACAAAAACCATCTGTATTTCTGTGGAGAGCAGCAGATAACTGTATGTAAAATTCAGTAATGTCACAACAGTGCAAGTTAAGAAAAAACAGATTGGACTAAAAAAAAAGTCTCATGCTTGTGCATAATGTTAAAAGTTTGGTTTCACTATTTAGATATCTTTATTTATTAACCAGTATTTGCATTTGTGACGTTAAAATCTTTATTCCACTTCAGAGGTGTTGAGGGGCTTTGGGGATTTTTAACGGATAAACAGATTTAAGATGTCCTCATAGCAGTAGGCTTTGAGATGTAAACATTCTGGCTTTACAGCTATTTCCTCTCAAACTGTTTACATATTTTCTGTTGTTTTATTGTCATTGCCAAGCACACAATGGAATCCTTGCCCCTTCTGTCATGTTCTGAGAAAAATCCTACAGAAGGAGGCCGGAGACCCTCTCTGTCCCCACTTTCTGTGCTCTCCACAGCGTATCGATCCCTCTCCTTCTCCAGCCCTCTTTTGTCTATAATCCTTGCCCAGTATTCATCTTCTAGCCCAGGCTCAGCGTCCGGCTTCGACGGGAAGCTGGTCCTCACCCGGGCCTCCCCGGAGGCAGGCTGCGCCCAGGGAGGACCTGCCGAGGACGATGCGATGCCTCGGTTCGCGCGCTCCCCGCCAGCACCCGAGGAGCACCCACACTGAGCTATTTTAATTCTTCCGTATGCTGCCCATGTGCTGGCAGAGGGAAAGCTGGAATCCAGCAGTCTTACACTTAACACGACTGATACTTTCTGACAGACTATTTGAAATGATAGAAATACATAAACCTCCTCTTTTTTATGACCTTGTAATAGCTGCAACATATTTCCAGCAAATATTTTCTATAGCAATAATAAAAAAGTGGTAACAAAAAAATAAATATAAATATAGTTTAAACTCAAAAGGAATCACACTTTCAAAACCTAGGGTTGGAGCAGCGAAGCAATAAATCATGTATCCTTGTGAAAGGAGAGTCTTGAAATAGGGAAGTACCACAGACATCAACATTAAATGTTTATCAACTATTTTCTTTTGACTGCTTTCCTGTCTTACTTCTGTATGTGGACAGAGCCTGAAACATAGCTCATGTTCACTTTCGCTTATTTGCTGTCTGCCTGGCATCTACTGCCCTGGCTGTTAGGCGATGACTGCCTAACCGGCTTTAAATTTCTGGTTTTTCGTGTGTTGTTCTGGAATTGCAGCCATACACGCAGGAGCACCCGCGGTCCCGTGTGCCCGGCGGTGCTGCGGCGGCAGCATGCTCCCGCGCTTCGCGCCCGGTTAGCACGAGTTGGCGTGGCACGTCCTTGGTCGCCGCCTGCGCTGCTCGGCCCCGTGCGGCGACGCCGGCTCTCGTGCGAGCGCAGCCCGGGCTGCCTGGGAGAGGCGGGTGAGGGAGCGCGGTGGGGGCTGAGGCTGGCGCTGGCCCTACAGAGACGTGGAAATCCTCCTGCAGCACTGTATGAACTTCTGCAGTTGTTCTGGGTGACGGGCCAAAGTATCCCATCCTTCACCACCACAGACGTTCAGGCGGTCTCATAGCTCCTGGCATGGTGTTTGCTGGCTCGCCGGGGACAGGTCTTCACCTGCTGTAAAACCAGACGAGTTTTACTGTTCCGCTGCAATACGGCGGGGCGCGTAGCCCTTTGTGCTGCACGCTGGTCTTGTGTTTGGAGGCTGAAGATATTCTCGTGCCAGAGCATTTCTGTAGAGAGTTGTCTGAGGAGCTGTGCCAGGAGGCTTAAGTTTTAAAACTCATTCACGGACGGTAACAAACACCATGAGCAGACAGTAGTCACTGAGAGGTTTGGTAGAGGCCAGATACGAAGATGCTGTACCATTAAATACGATGTATAATATGTTGCTCATGTCTCCTGCTCTCCCAGGTGTGGATGGTGGCGAGTGTTTGTTGAAGGAGCTCAAGGAGAGACCCGTATGCCTTGGCTTCCTTACCAGGCAAAGTGCGAAACTGTAGAATGAAATTGTGGCAAAGAGCAGAATTAATAGATGATGTGCGGACAGATGCAGTATACTGAGGGAAAAAATGGGCATAGCTTTTGTAGAGCAGGTTGCGCCTCAGAAACGGGTGAGCAGTCTTTGAGGAAGTGGGAGACCATCTGAATAAGGATGATGTTTTATATAGCATGCTTAGATTTCCAAAAAAGATTTGACAAAGGCTCATAAAGCAATTAAGCTGTCACAGGATGAGAAGGAGGATCCTCACATGGATTAATAATTGATTAAAAGACAGGAAACAAAGAATAGGAATAATGGCCCTCCGTTATTAGTAACTAGGTTACTGGTGGAGTTCCAGTGGAACTGGTAGAACCTGCATTGTTCCGTTAATGTGGGGCATGGAAAAGGATGTGAATGCTGATGTGACAAAATGTGCTGTTGATACAAAAGAAGTAAGAATAGTGCAAATAAAAGCTGTCTGTGAAGCACTGCAGAGGTATCTCACAATGCTGAGTGACAGGACAATAAAATGAGAGCGGGAATTCAGTGTCAATGAGTGCAAAATAATATACATGGTGAAAAGCAGCCGTAACTATATGTATACAATGATGGGCTCTAATTACCTTCCATCAGTCAAGAAAAGTATCCTGGAGTCGTCCTAGGTAGTTCCCTGAACACTTCAGCTCAGTGCTTAGGAGCAGTCAGAAGGACACACTGAACATCAGAAATTAGGAAAGGAGTAGAGACCAAAACAGCAGGCATCACTACGCCAGTCCGTAAGTCGTGATCTGTCCGTCTCTTAATTGTTATATTTTAATCTCAAAGAGGATAATATAGAAGTAAAAAGACACAGAAATGGATGAGTGCAAAAATGGATCAGACGTGAAATGACAAGGAGAAGCTAAGTGGAGAAGACCTTTTCTAGGCTGGAAAAGGCACGACTGGATACAAGAGAAGCCTGTGAAGTGCTTGTGGTAGAGGCGGTAAATTGGGAGGGTTTTATCACAGTTGTTCGTAAGACAAGAACTGCATGCCCCAAAAGCGGAGGGTTGGCAATGGCTTTTTGAAACAAAAGGATATTCTTTTTCTCACACGGTGCAGTAAATTCTGGAAGTCAATGTTATGGAAATCAGAAACTCAAAAGTGTTTTGAACAAATGCAGGGACCATAAAGGAACAGAAACAGCTGACAGAGAGCCTGGCTGGAACTGGGGCTTTTGTGAGAGCTATAGGAGCTCTTGAGGGGGGTGAAGATAAGGGATAAATAGGACACAGTGACATGTTTTGTTGCAGAGGCTAACACTAAAATATAGGTTCGGTTTTAAACCACTGGGGTTTTTTGTTTATACTGGTCTTTTTAGTTTAGGTTTGGCAACTCCACAGACATTAAATATTGAGGTAAGTCTTTCTATAATCCTCATTTTACCCCATTAACTAGTTTGGAGATGGGTTTTGTTGGGGTGTTGTTTAAAGCTTCATTCTCTTTTTAAGGGTTAGTGTTTGTTTATTGTGCAGATTCAACCCCTGACCATGGTATTCTTCATTGCTATTGAAAGTTAATGGGGGAAAAATTGCATTCCAAACATTTGAACCTGTAGTAGTCATGGCTGAACTTAGTTGATCTCTGGTGATCGGTTCAATTTACTTACGATTTTTAGCCATTAGGCTGGGGCTGAATGATGGTGCTTTGGTTGAGGCCAAATGTCTGTAGAAAATTGGCTGTTTGATAAGAGCCCTGTTATCAGAGGGGGATACTTTCTCATTTACATTTAGATGAGTATTGATTATTTATTTACTCAGAGAAGTGAGATTCGTTCCCAATCTTATCTCTCTCGTCTCTGCTTGTCAGCAGAAAGAGAGATAGAGCTCCTGACATCAGCCCAAGATAACAGCACTTTGTAGTGAAGATAAAAGTTGGAATGGGCCTTTTTCTAGTCTTGACTGAAAGGATAAGTTTTAAAAATTAGAACTGATGGGTCATGCTTTCAAAACCCTATTCTGAAGGCTTTGCAGCTTAAATGGCAACAGAATTGGTTTGTTGTTATGCGGATGGCCATTCACCTTTTGTAAGAGAGCTGCTTAATTTGATTACGTGGTGGGATTCTTCCTTTGTGTTGTGCCAGGGGAAAGCTGTGGATGTAGTATTGGGGGCTGTTGCCTTGTTTGGTTTTAATTCCTGATAAACCTTCCTCTGTTGAAAGGGGTATCTTGAAAAAACGAAGTACAGTGGATATCTGTGGGCAGAAACCGTGGTGTTGGATGGGATTTTAGCAGAAGGGGTGTGTGATGGAGGATCAGCTCCGCAGGCAAGGCGTGCAGCGCCAGGCTCCAGGGATGCAGAGCGTGGCCCTGGGAGCGAGGGCTTGCCCGTCTGTCGAGGTTAGCCCTGTTCCTCCGCAGCTGCTGGCCTCTCAGCGCACCAAAACAAGCCTGGAAGAGAAAAGTTGCTGTTGCTGGTGGTATTTGCGGCGCGCGGTTTCGGCACGCGCTCCTGCATGCAGGGCGCTTCACCAGCAGTGTGGCCCGAGAATGGAGAAGACCCAGCGCCTCAGGCCACCAGAGCTGGTGGAGAAGGGGCCCGGCTCTCACACCCTCCCTGGGGTCCTGGGGGGCCTCCGGGGCCCCGAACAAACCGCTGCTAGTTTTTGAACAAGAAGAGTTTGCTTGAAGGTATAGCCACTTCTCTTTCACCGTTGTGTGGCTCGTTTCAGACCGCTGCCTTGGTTCCCTCCTTCCTCTCCAGACCCATGAACACTTGTCTCTGCGGCCCTGCTTGCTTTAACCCAGCAACAGCTTCTCTCTCTCCAAGTGTTTGTGACAAAATTGCAGAACTAGAAGAGCGGTTTGTATTCATTAGCTTTATCTTCCACGTGTTTTGCCGTGGTAACTTACGTTTTAACATACTTGCTCCCAGCTCGGCGGTGGAACATAATACACATGATTTATGCTCCCCCCTTGCTGCTGCGAGCAGTGCTGCGTGAGAGCCCTGGGCTGAGCCCCAGCCCCATGCCGCGGGATGTGGGGTGCCATGGGATGCGGGATGCTGCTGGATGCGGGCTGCTGCAGGATGTGGGGTGCCACAGGATGTGGGATGCTGCGGGATGTGGGGTGCCATGGGATGCGGGATGCTGCGGGATGCAGGATGCTGCTGGATGTGGGGTGCTGCTGGATGCGGGATGCTGCGGGATGCAGGATGCTGCTGGATGTGGGGTGCCGTGGGATGCGGGATGCTGCTAGATGCGGGATGCTGCGGGATGCAGGATGCTGCTGGATGCGGGGTACCGCTGGACGTGGGATGCCGCTGGATGCAGGGTGCCACGGGATGCTGGATGCGGGGTGCCGCGGGATGCGGGATGCTGCGGGGTGCTATGGGATGTGGGATGCTGCTGGATGCGGGGTGCTATGGGATGCGGGGGGGTGCGGGATGCTGCTGGATGCGGGGTGCTGCGGGATGTGGGATGCTGCGGGATGCGGGGTGCCGCTGGATGCTGGATGTGGGGTGCCGTGGGATGCAGGACGAGCTGGAGCAGTGGTCCCTGCCATCAGCAGGGGAGCTCTGCTTGGGTCCCAGGCCAGGACCGCCCTGTGCCAGGATTTTAAAGGTTTTACAACTGCACGGAGCATTTGCATCAGATTACAGAAATCCATAAAATCCAGCTTTCGTATTACCACTTGAAATTTTGTTGAAATTCCCAGAGCAGTATTCTGTTAGGAGATCATTAAATTACCTAATATTTCTACTACAATGACATCATTTGAACTTGTGAGAGAAGTCTGGTAGTAAAGCTCCTCCACAGAATCAGCCTAACATTTTTCATCTGTTGGGAAGTAGAGGTCGTGTAAATGTGTACATATATTTAAAATACATTATTTAAGAGTAGATACTCTCTAAAAGTCCATTTACACTCTAAAAATTAATTTCTTAGTGGTTTCTGTTTTAAAGGAGTTATTCATATGGAAGGTTGCCTTGGTTTCTGATCTGCGGTGCTACTTCATTGCTTTATTAGCAGACAGTTAATACAATCTTGACGCAAACTGGATAGAACAATTTACCTCATCACAGAATTCTCAAGTTGCTCCAGATAAAATTATCCTTCGGCGTTGGCATGGCGGTGTTGAAGGTTGTGATGACCGGTGGCTCTCCGCAGGGTGGCGGGAAGCTTGTTCAGCAGCGTGAGGATTGATTCTGAGATGGGTGACGTTGTTCTTCCGAGTGGATCCAGCTGGGGGAATCGGATCCGCGCAGAGGGACAGTAAATCACTGCCACGCTCCTGCTTTTAACCTTGTCCCCTTGTCATCATGTGCATACGATTCGCTGATAGTTTTAAGGCTTTGGTAGCGCTACGTCTGTCCTTTTGCCCCATCCTCTCAGAAACACGGGGGCGAGTCCCTCTGTGCTGGAGAGCGCAGCCTGTCGCTCAGTGCCGGTCCCCTGCAGCAGCTCTCGTGCAGCTCCGAGCCTACGAAAGAAAACTGTATACGTAGAAACTATTTAGCGGGATAGGTGAAGGCGTAATACTTGAGAGTGTGTTTTATGGAGTGGATCTGCTTGGCTCATCACATACGTGTCCTGAGCGCGCCCACCCGAGCGGGCACCTATGGAGCTCCCCGGCGAGGCTGGGGCTGGGAGCTGTCGCCGCACCGCGCTCGGGGAGGCGAGCCCGACTGTTGATAATTCCAAGAGGGGCTAATGTCACTTCTTCCTCTGCTCTGATTGTGAATGTTTTGGGGGTGGGAGTGGGGGAGAGGCTGTAATGAAGAACCAAGGAGCTGGGGCGCAGTGGCGGGCGCTGGTGCCAGCAGATCCCGGTCCCGGTGGTCGTGGGTTGCAGCTCGGGTGGAGGCAAGAGGCTCCGTCTGCGGTAGGAGCACTCGGAGTTAGGGATTTGGTGCCAGGGACCAAGAGCGCAGACATTCGGATGGGAACCAACAGTTCTGCTGGGTATCGTTCAGCATTTGGGTGTAGTTTGGGAACCTCTGGAAGGTACTTTTGCAAACGGACAAAGCAAGCTGGTTTTGCTGTCACTGCTTCTGTTTTTAAACCTACACCAGTTCTTAAATACAAATTGATTTACCACTTTGATATTTGTTTCAGTTCAGTGTATTTTCCTTCTGCCTAACAAGCCAGGCCTCCGTTTATTTAATTTATTTTAAATTTTTAATCACATTTCCAGCAGCTGGGAGAGGAGAAACGATGGTGCTTTATATATTTGCCTCTCTGTTGTTTGTGCTGGTATGAGATGTCTCTGCTGTTTCTTGAGTGCGGTTTGTTCTGTAAATGCTTCGAGCAGCTACACGTGCAGTTGCTGATTGCGCTGGGCAGGGAGGGAGCACTTGTGCGTCTCTCCTGTGGCCCGCAAATAGCCTGGTTCTGTATCTGCTCGGAGAGTCACCGGGAATAAGGGGGCTCCATTTTACGGAGAAATAATGTTCCACTTCGGGAGCAGAACACGCTTGGGCCGTGCAGTGAGCGCTTCACATGGCTTCTGGGGAGACGAAATGAGAAGCCGTAATTGAAATTCTGCTGTAGTAAATTTAAAATTAATTGGCTAACAAATTCCATTTCTTAGGCATGCCATCTGAGGCTAAAATACTTAATTTTTTTATATGTTTTAAATATTTCATCATATACTATCATAATTCAAAGTCAGGAAACATTCAGAAATATTTTAAGTACTGATAAAGAGGGAATAGATTTCGTTATTTCAGTTCTAGGATTTTTCTTACATTAAGACCTGGTTAAAGGTGTTTTGTATCACTTAACATTTTTTCAGGTATCCGTTTAGTGTTATTTTATCAGATTATACAGAAATTACACAGCAGAGAACTTGGTGTGCGCTTCAGCTCTTGGGCGTGAGCAGGACGGAGATCTGCCCTGCGCTGCTTGGGGTGCGGCGGGGACGGGAGCACGTCTGCCGCCGCCGGCTCCCACCTTTGGAAGTGGCTTTTCTTCTGCCCGGGGTCCCAGTGGGGTTTGGCTTACCCGAGTCACCCCCTCGCCCCCTCGGGTCCTGTCCCGCCTGCTGTTCGGACAGCAGGCGCGGAGCTGACTTACAGGCGTTTCACCTGGAATTAATTGTATTAGGGTGTTCTTTTTTTATTCCAGTTAAGGCATATATTTTAAGGATCAACTAAAAGATTTTTTTTTTTTTAAGAAGTGGCCCAATGTTTGCAAAAACAATTTTTAAATACATTTTCTGTAGTTTTTTAAGTAGTATCATCAGTGATATGTTTGAGAAGAAGGAAGTTGGCACCTGAATCTTGAAGACCTGCAGTTAAATGCAATGTATATGAAAATAATTCATTTGAAGCAGCAGCATCTGTACATGCTTACGTTCGATGCAGTTCAGTGTTAACAGTGTACAGGTCTCTGGAAAAAGATAAAAATCCATCTCTCGATGACCCTTTCTGCTCCTCGCAGCCACTGAGCTGCTGGGTGATGCCAGACTCCACCCGGCGCGTTGTCTTGAGTCAGCCTGGAAGGCAGTGCGGCTCGGTGCTGATGCGTAAGGAAATCCTCGCCCCGCGCTTCGGAGGCGCAGCCTTTTGAGAGATGCACCGTTGGCAGAGGTAGAAATAGCCGAACTGGGTGTCATGGAGCTAGTTTTCATGACAAGATGCAATTCACAAAAGAAGGGCTGCTTTCCTTCCCAGATACTTCTCAGCGCTGTGTGCAGAGGCTGCCGAGGCTGCGGCAGCCCTGCCTGCACAGCCGGGCGTTTCGTGGCTTTCCACGCCTGCAGGGGCTGTGAGCGTATGTTCGGTTGAGCCCGTGCTGGAGAAGCAGCCTTAATCCCAAGCTGGAAGAGCGGTGCCCTCGGGTGCACAGGGTAGCTCCTGTGTGGGGCAGCTCGTGGGGCAGCGTGCTGCAGCGCGGGAGCAAACAGCAGCCAGGGTAACATTCGCCGCAGCCTGTCTTCAGTCTGTAAAGAGCCACAGAGGGGGCAGAGCAAAGGGGACCAAACACATTGTGCTTTTTCACATCAGGAAGGATGCCCAATAATACAACATAGATAGACACCAAGGTCTGAGTAGGTGTTTCTTACAACAGGCAATAGCCCGGTCTTGCAGCTTGGGCAGGGTATTTAATACAGGCTCATCTGGTGCAGGAATAATACAGAAACGTTGGACAGGAGTTTGTCAGGCAGCGTGGTTGGACAGCTGAGGATGACTGGGATATGTTGTTTCCTTGCACACCGTCCTCCACCTTTTTATGATAGGGCCCTTCCCTTTGGCAAAGAGCTGTGGAACATAAACGTCTAGCTGCCTTACTTCTAGGCTACGAGTAACCTCATGTTAGTTGAACGTGATAAGCCATCACTTTGTTAGAAAACAGATGATTTTACAAGTTACTTTATGTTTCAGGTCCTCAGTATCGGCTGGAGAAGCAGAGTGAACCTAATGTCCCAGTAGATTTAGACTGTACCTTGGAGAGCCAGAGCACTTTGGAATTCTGCCTTGTCCGGGAGAACAGTATGTTTCCCCTTTTCACTTTTGCTCTTGTAAACTGCTTAAACTCACATAAGTTATGTATTTTGGAATACAAGCTGTACTGTCTGGGCAAGTAAGTTTTGATGAGCCTCTCTTTCCTGAGGCACTTCTCAGTTGTGCCAAAACAATATTCCAGAGGGAAATGATGGATTTCATACCTTCTAGTAAATAGTCTGCATCCTGTTTATCACTTCATGATTAACCTTTCTCTGTTAAACTCTGCTCTGTAAAGTTATGGCCAACCCTGAAAAACTCTGGAAATATGAAACTTTTTCTGTTGCAGGCATTCTTAGTGAATAAAGTGATTGGTCTGCAGAGTATTTTGCCACGTCAATACGGCTGTTAGAGGCACTGATTTTTTTCTAATAGAATTTAAAGAGATTAACCATGCAGATATAACTAGAGCAGTTTGATGATTTTTAAAGTGCTAGACAAATAATCTTCTCTCCAGCTACGCTCAAATATTTTTATTCTGTTACTGTTTTAATGGTCCTAATATTATTTCCTGATTTATTTCTTTATGAGGAGTTATGTGAAACTTTAAAAAACCCAAAACCGTTGGTTGGTGGTTGTCCTCCATAGCATTTTGGTCTGTCCTTCATTCTTTCCAAGAGTCATGCTCTCAGTTCTGGGCATTTTTAAATTCCATTTTAATTCAGCTGTAAAAATGTTGATTGTACTAATGAGGAACCCAGTAGCATTCATGCTCTTGGCCAAGACCATGCTCAGATTGTCTGCTGCAAACTGTCCCAGCAAGAGCCTGTTTCAAGTAGTAGAAGAGTTTTTTCTTTCTTTACAAAGATTAGACCTTTCCATTTATGCTTTTTGGCTATAGCATTTCGTATTTTATCCTAGAATGACAGCAGAGCATCCCCGAAGAACCTCCAAATTCCGGTGGCGAGTAGTAGGCTCTAATCCCATTTAAGGAATAGCAGAGGCGAGACGCAGCTGCCACGAGCTCTCTGGTGGTACGTCAGTGCTGGGGCCGAGATTACGCACTCGCAGTTTTGGCTGCCGTTCTCCGTAGAGTGGGACTTGCTCCCAAAATATTCTTGATGCTCCTGGTTCATTTCTTCATGAAATGGTTCTAAGAAACTGTAGGAGAGAATGCAGTAGAAGGTAGCAGGGGTGCTGCACACGTGGAAACGGAGCAGTTTTAACGTAGCTAACCAAGCTGCACTCTTCCACAAGCCAGGATTCCCCAGTGTCTGCATCCCGGCTATTATTTTTGTATTGATTTTTTAATCTATGAAAAGATGTACACTAGACATACTTTCATAGGTTTTGCACATTTTGATTAAAAATGCCTTTTTTTTATCCAGGCTCTGTAATTAAAAGTATATTGTATAGACTGCATTTTCAATATATTTTCATCATCTGTGGAGGGATCCATGCTGTGGCTTGTAGCTGTATCTACTGATGCTCTTAGCTCTCATGAGTGACTAGGTTCAGGTTGCACCATTACTTTACTGGTAAATCTGTCGTAAGTTTGTAGATGGTTTAGCAGGAGGCATTCGGTCTACTCTGCATCAGTAGCAAATGCTCCAGGAGAGCCTCAGAGGCCTTGTCTCAAAATAAATGTCAGTTGTGATGTTGAGGGAACACTCTTCCCTCCCCCTGAAGTCCTTGTGCAGCAACTGCTCCTCTTCCCTCCAAGGCGAGGGGACACAAAAGCAAGCTCCTCGGCCAAACAGAGCGCGGAGAGGTGTAGGGTAGATCCCTGAGGCTGTCAAGTCAAAAGTGCTCTTAATTCGTGAGCTCTCCTGGCCCTCGTTAAGCAAATCAGCGGTGCCCATCGAAGAGCGTGAGCTGGAGCCCCCCGCTAGGACGGTGGTCTGCCCATGACGGGGAACACCCTGTGCCGGACCGCGGAGCTCCCCGTGCTCCCGCTGCAGCCGCCGTCCTCCCCTGCCGCAGTAGCGTCACATCGGTAGGCGGTGGCTTTTTGTCCCATTCGTGGGCCTTGCGTTTGTCAGCCAGCGCCTGGAACACGGCAAAGTGAAGGCAAAACAGACACTTGGACTCCGTGGAGTTCAAGAGCAAGTCGCTGTTCCGGTTTGTTCAAGGCTGACAGCAATCTAGGCAGAATAATACGTGCTTACATGAATTCTGTCTCTTTTCTGCCGTGCTGTTACTGAACGTTTTCTGAGTGATACGGAACGCAAATAAGGAACGTGGGAGAAATCTTCTGCTTACAGTTTCTCCCCCAAAATGTGGGTGTATTTAAAGTGATCTTCCATTGTTCCTGCTCGGGGATATATGTGGAACACCCGTGCAGTTAACTCTCCACACGCAGAGATGTTCAAGGACAATACGGTATATAAGATCAGTCATAATTCATGCACTGTACATAGCCTGGTTCCCCCAATACACAATAAGAAATTGGATTTTGTCGTGCTTAAGGAGCTATCTTTTGGCGTGGCATTAGAATAGAAATATTGACGGGTTTGTACTATTAATAAAATAACAGCTTGAAAACCCTAACATCAAAATGAAATACTCATTTTGTGCATTTTGGTTTTGTTTAAAATATTTTTAGCTTAGATATGCCAGTCAGGAAAAACTCTGTTATAACAGCTATTATTTTTAAATGTGCTCTTCATAGTCTCGTATTCATTTATAAATATATAGATGTATGATGCCAAACATCTGCTAGTTAAAATAGCTGCCAGTTTCCCTTGGGCAAATAGAAAGTTATATTTCACAGTATTAAATGAAACAGAAAACTTTCCATTATTAAGAAATATGTGTGGAGAAAACCCCTTATCTGCCCAACATTTACTAATAGCATTCAAACTAATAAACTGTTTCCAGTATGCAGAACTTTTTCACTCACACTAAGATTTATCTTTAAACTAAAAGCCTGCACTTTGTAATGTGAAATGCTTTTATGTGTAGTCGCAAAGTATTCATGGCTAATTTAGTTTTATTCTTACCATCTTACTTCTGGAAAGTTCCTCTTTCTCATTTTATCATTAGATAGTAATTAGTATTCAGGGGAAATTGGTCTTAATATATTAAAATTGGTTTAGTGCCTTTAGACCTGTACCAAAGCCAATGTCTTATTGGAAAATGTAATTGGGGACTCTGTGTATGTAATTAATTGTATTACAATTAAGAGCTTTCATTAAGCAATATACTAGTACATTAAAATAATAAGGGACATTTTTGCAATGCAGTTAACTTTATATTTTGTTGTTTTATCAAGGAAATACAGGTTCACTTGCTCTTGAATAGGCTACATATGGCATTTCAATATTCTGATATTACTAATGTGTCGTTTTTATATGTCCTCTAGTGCTTGCAGGAGTCCCTTTTGGATAAGGCTCCTTGGTTTAGCTTCTGACTTACTTTCAGACTGGTGCTTCTGGTGCCTCTTGTTTCATTGCTGTTTGCCTCATCTGAAAATCAGGATTTTCTAGGAGGAGGTTGGACTGAGTTACAAATATACCTCTGTATTTCACAGTGGTTCAAGTACTTGAGCAAAAATACTACCTCTATATTGAACCTGGTTTAAAAAAGGGGGGGGGGGGGCAAAAAAAACCCCAACAACAGAGTAAAGATCTTCAGCTGTTGTTTCCAGACTGGGAAATACATCAATTTTCTGGATAACCGTGAAATGTAGAGACTGCAAATTAGTGCCCTGACTGACTTCTAAACCACCGTAGTGCTTCACCACAGCGGCTGCCTTAAAGTGTAGAAGTATGTAGCCCTTGATACCATTTTTGCTTTTTATTCAGCTTCTGTGGGCAGTAAACACCACTCTGTGGGGGTTTTGGGTTGTTTTGGTTTTTGTGGTTGGTTTTTTTCTAAGTAGGAGGCTGTGATTTAATGGTTTGTATGGTTTTGCTGCACAAGCAATCTGAGCAGAGATGGAGAGCAGTCCGACTGGCTGTCGGAGTTGGAGTCCCTCCGCTGATGAGGACCGGAGACAGGAGAGTTGATAAGAATCAGGTAGATAAAGAAAAAAGACAGGTAGCTGCATGGAATGCATACGCTTCTGTATGGGATCTCCCTCCGTCCAGCACCATGCGTTCTCACAGGATGACTTTGGTTTTAGGCATTTAAAAACATCATTTCTGTGAGAACATTGTCAGCCTTGCAGCGTCCAGGAGATGGAGTCTGCAAACACAGGCCGCCTGTGCTCCCCGCTGAACCGGACCTAACTTAATGGTAACCGACATCGCACCTGAAGCTCAGCAGCGTGGGGCAACCCGCACGGTTATACATAGCCCCGAGCGGGCAGGGTGCTGCTCTGCCAGGGTGCCTGAGGTTGCTGCTGAGTACAGACGATTCTAATGAGTAGAGCTCGTAAAAGGTGGTGGGAGGTTGGTCTCAAGTGACCCCGGTAGTGCCCAGCGTAGCGCCGAAGCCGTGGGTGCCGGTGCGGGGCGAGCTGGCCGGCTGCGCGGGCAGCGGGCACCAGCTGCCGGCCCGAGCCCTGTGTCGAGCACCAGCCCCGCTCTGCCCGAGGGCAGGGTGGAAGGACTGGCTCCCGACGTGGCCGTGCCAGGACGCCGGGAAATCAAGCGACTCCCTGTCTCGCTGTGCCACGCGTTGCTGTGTCCCTGGCCTGGGGATGGCGGGGCAGAAGCGCAGGCTTCCTCCCAGCCGTTCTTTTCCTGCTCCGTTCATGGATTTTCCTCCCCTACTTCCCCAATAATTAAACCCCTATCCTGGGCCAAGGGAACTGCCTCCCTCCTGGCTGTGCTTTGCACTCCATGCAGGTTCTTGTCTTGTGCCTTGTTTATCCCACACCCGACTTCAGCTTTTTTCACCTTTTCTTTCACAAAGTAAATCTTATTTAGGTAGGCTATAAGGAAAAAATAGAGGTCATCGCAAACCTTGTCATTATGTGAAGGAGTCTCCGTGTCATTATGTGAAGGAGTTGGTTTCTGGAATAGGAATCTGTTCCTCCCAGGATGAGCAGTCTCTCTGCCAGCAGAGCCGTATTGCTGGGTCGGCTCTTGGGCTAAATAATAGACCTGGAGCATCCACTTTACTTGATTGTCTTCCCAAGCAGAAGCTTTTACATTCAAAAGCCACACTGTGATCTCCATTACAAATAACCTGACAGGCCTGTAAATATTTGACAGGTTTATTCACAGCTGCTTGCATGTGGAAAATATTTTTATGATTTTTTCCCCCAATCAGCTGGTGGAGACGGCTCTTCCCTCCACCGCTGAACGCCGGCAGTCTCGCAGACATCCTCGCAGAGCTGCGGGGTAAGAGCAATATGCCAAGTTCTGCAGTCAGGTTTTTCTCTGCAGGGCATTTCTCTCTGTTGTTACTGATATTACTGCTATTATCCAATGCACCCTCAGGGGTCCACGTGTCTTGCCATCTTCAGACAGATGATCTGTTTTGATGGTGGAGTTTCTGGCTGCTCTCCCAAGAGCAGCAACTGTAGAAATTCTGTAAACCTGAATCCATTCACAAAGCTTCATAAAACAAAGTCGGCAGAGGTTACCGACACGCGGAGGATCTGAAAGGCTTCCAGGGCAAAACCCCACTGTTGTGCTGCTCTGGCTGTGGCGGTTAATGCTCCTGCAGTTCAGACACTGACACGGTGCTCCCCTTTTTAGTTAAAGAGACCATTTTTTCCCTTGGATATGATCTGGCAGGCTGCTAATTTTCTTTCTAATACTTCTAATTTGGGTGTGCAAAACGTGAGAAGACTCAGCTTCATAATAGCCCTGTAAAGTCACCACGTAGTGTCCCCAGTCCGCCGGTAATTCGGTGCGGAGGGTGAGGCTGGGGCAGCCGGGAACGCAAAGGCAGCGCGTTGCGTGAGCCTTGATCTTGTGATGTTTCACGGGAGGTGTGAGGGCGAGGTTAACGTCTTGCCGTTCTTTGTGTTATTTCTCAGTTTCTCATTGCTGCCGACTCAGTCTGTCGGTGCTAACGCTGCTTTACATACGACGTCGTACTGAAAACCCCGCTGTACGCAGTGCTGCCCGTCGCACGGAGACAAGGGTCTCGTCACCCGCCGTTACAACGCTGCCGCGCATCGGGAGGAGGCAGTGCACACCGCGGTGCACCCCGCCGCCGCGCTCGGCTCGGGGCAGACGGCTTCTCTTCGAGCCCTAGAGCCGGGCTTCGTTAGGGGCAGCACTAACGACCTCCCCGTGACGGGCTCGGGTCCCTCTCCCCCGCCGCCAGCGGTGACCCCTCCATGCTGCTTGGGTTCACGCCGTGTCTATCTGAGCTGAAACCATAACACG
>VZTV01021345.1:0-13819 GCA_013400875.1 Anhinga rufa | reverse complement strand
AGGTTTGGGCCCCTCGGGACAAGAAGGACATGGAGGGGCTGGAGCGTGTCCAGAGAAGGGCAGCGGGGCTGGGGCAGGGTCTGGAGCACAAGTGTGCTGGGGGGCGGCTGAGGGAGCTGGGGGGGCTCAGCCTGGAGAAGAGGAGGCTGAGGGGAGCCCTCATCGCTCTCTGCAGCTGCCTGAGAGGAGGCTGTGGTGAGGGGGTTCGGTCTCTTCTCCCAGGTAACAAGTGATAGGACCAGAGGAAATGGCCTCAAGTTGCGCCAGGAGGGATTCAGACTGCATATTAGGAAAAGTTTCTTCACGGAAAGGGCTGTTAAGCATTAGAACAGGCTGCCCAGGAAAGTGGTTGAGTCACCAGCCCTGGAGGTATTTAAAAGACGTGTAGACATGGTGCTTAGGGACATGGTTTAGTGGCAGACTTACAGTGTTAGGTTTATGGTTGGACTCAATTATCTTAAAGGTCTTTTCCCACATAAACGGTTCTGTGATTCTATGATTCTATGAAATCTCAGCTCCATTAAAATCAATGGAAGAGTTTGCATTAGCTTCAGTGGGACTAGGTAATCTGTTGTTTTAAATGTTTCTGAATTTATTGGTATTGACCAGTGAATAGCAGAGGTACCGGTTTTCATGCTTCCATACTTAAAAGCATACCAGAAAGGGATGCAGAGCTTTGCTCTTTAACACTCCCCACTCCCTGAAATCCTTATCTCATAAATACCAGTTTGATTTCCAGAAGACCATGACTATGAAATTAATTATGTATGGATGTTTTCATGATTCATCTATCAGCTGTTTAAAAACAGAAGGTATTTCCCTGCTATATATTGCAAAATCTATCTATATATACTTACATATGAAGAACTGTGTTGGTCAATAGTAGATAATAAGCAAATCCTATAGAGCAATCACATTAGTACCCCTGTATGTGCGTTGCATGGATTATCTATCTCAGGTTTTATCTGGAGTATTTTAGCTGATATGTTTCTTAAGAAATGGGGCAAAATTTTCTGTGTAACTAATGTTCCATATATTTCCTGTGTAATATAAATAGTGAAGATGTTGGCTGTCATTGTGAGACAAATGTTCAGCTTTCCATCACTGTGTAAGTGATGATTCTCATTCCTTTTTCTAAGATTTTAAAATAAAATAAAGTATTTCAATGTAACAAATTCTCTGTGTTGCAGTACCGGTAGATTTTACGTGCTTACCGTTAGAGGAGTTTTTAAAACAAAACACAGTGAAGGGCCTATTTGATTTGTAGAGAAAACACTTACCAAGAAATTAGATTAAATCATGAAAAGAGTAAACAAAGGAGAGTAAAAAAACTTTCTTAAAAGCTTTTATTATCTATATACTGCAGAACCTTATAAAATGCACCAGGGCTCACAGTAGCCCTAGCTATATTAATAACATGCATTAATAAATCACTTCTCATGTAAAGGAATCCCCCAGGAACTCACTTACTCATCACTAAATAACAATTATTTCACTAAGGGAATGGGACAGTTGTTTTACAGTGCCCAGGAGTCAAAAGAAAACCAAACTAAAAAATCCAAACCAATCCAAAACCTGCTCAAGAAAGCTTTTGCCACAGCTAAAATGGTTGTAAAATTTTAGAAAGACTGCAAGTAGCTTCAGTAGAATTTAGTTAAGCCAGCTGAAGTCACTTCTGAAAAGGTCAGAAAACCTTCATCTACATTCTGTCTTAGAAAACTGATTAATGCCGAGATTTTTAAAAAGGCAGAGTATTCAGTCTCAGATAAAAAGCAGTTAACTAGCAATGGTACAGTTCCATGCTTTGAAGACTGAGGTCTTATACTAATATCTGTAGCTGTATTTAGGCTCTTGATAAATCAAATTTACTTTCACAGAGCCAAGCCAGCAGTAGCAATTCTCATCCACGTTGGCCAGATGTACTTATACATAAAAGATCAAGAAATTAAATTATTTTTCTTTTGATTTAAGTGACTGACTGAAAAAAGTGACTAGATTTGAGCTGTTGAATGTAAGGTAATTCATTTGTCCAGGGTCACAGAGCAAATTTGTGTGAGAATTTAATTCAGAATCCAAGCCTTCCAGTCCTTAGCCCTCTGCTCTTAAGCACAATCAGTCCTAAACTGCTTCCCAAGAAGCCTGAAAGTTTAATGAACTTTCCCATTCATGGATATAAAATAAATTACTTTTTTCCTTTTGGATTCCCAGATCAGGCAGAGAACCACAGTTTTATCATATATGTAAGAGGTCTGTAATTCACTGTACTACCTTTTTCCTTTCTAGATATTTTAAGCATTTAAGTTCCTCCTACTCAGCAACATGGACATATTAAAGTTTACATAAGTTTCAAAGGACTCAAGAATAATAGTAAATATTCTGTTAATTTAATGGCTAAAGACTGTGTTTATTATACATACTTGAACTCTTGTCTATCATCTAAGGTACCTTACATAGGCATATTAGGTAACTAACCTACCCCTTTGCATTATCTTTCATTAATATAACCAAGTCCTATAACTTACTTTGTTTTGAGTTTTCTAGTTGCAAATTTAGAAGCGGGAAAGGAATACAAGTGAATTCTCAGGAATAAAACCGAAGTGTGGAAATGAAAATACCTTTTATTTCCTACCACCACAACCTTTGTTTACTTTTGCCATAAAGTAGAAATTAAAGATGGAGGCCCATACTGTGAATTTCAGTAGAAAGGGTGAGAACTGTTTGCTTAAAAACCTCTTCTATTTCTTCATTCTTTATGCTTCAGCCAAGAGCTAGAAGTAAATTTAGGTTCCGGATCCAAGCAAAGAAAGAAAATAAGCCTTAATAAAGCTATACTAGTTTTTCTCTCCCTCTTTCCCTTTGTCTTTCTTTTTCTTCATGTTTCATCCACTGGTAATTCAAGGCTAAGTTAAAAAATGACCTCACAAATTCAACTTTTTATTGGAAACACCAAGAAATCAGCAACAGAGACCAGAAGGAAAAGCTCTTTTTATTGTTTCTTTGTGTGTAAAACCAAAAAGTAGGCTTTAGATTGAAGGAAAATATATGTTAGTCAGACCTCTTGACTTACAGCAATTTATCAAGTTTCACAGAGCTATTCCTCTGTATACTACTTTTCTCAGTTTCTTTAAATATAATAACGCTAGGGAATCTTCATTTATTGTTTCTTCTGTACTGCTCGCTGAACATTATTCAGAGCTGTGATTGTGCAAAGCCACCCTCAGGCTATATCAAATGTCTCTACACCAGCTGGACAAATGTCTATCCTAAAAACCAGTAGTATTTTCTCATACTATTTTTTGTAGCAAAAGCTTTAGAAGTGATAATACAAACACATTAACTATATTTTACTGTATATTTGAGAAACAGCGTAACATTGCTGTGCCTCAAGGTGACTAGATTATCTGCAGAGTGGTGATGTTTCCAGGGCAAAGCGGTAAACTGAACTTCAGTTTCTTGTGTCCCTCAGGAGTGTCCTAACCAGTTACTGGCTATTCCAGAGGACATCACTCCTTAAGAAAAAAAAAAAAGGGGGAGGGGGGTGCCCAGCCTTAGAAAGTTTCTGATATTATTTCTTGAAAAGTTTTCATTTTTATGATGGGTATTTTCTCACAAAATCTCATCCTAATTAAATAAAACAACAGCAATGACACAGAAAACCAAAAAAGTCATCAGAATAGTTAATTCTGAAGCCTTGTCATTGTTGGGAATACCAAGGATTTTATTACAAGTTGTGTTCCCAACAATTTTCAATATTAAAGAAATTTGATGTTTATTCTGTTCAGTTATTCTAACTGGGAAGATACATATTTGGTTACAGCAGTCCTATTTATTATATTGAGTGCGCAATTTAGATGTATTCTTTGCTGGCTGTACTTTTCTTTAACTATTCAGTGCTCAGTCATTAATTCAAAAAAATATTTGTATACATTAATCCATCTGCAGTCCCATACCTAAGTTCATTTTGACTTCTAAGTTAAGATCATATTTATAGAATCATAGAATCACAGAATCATTAAGGTTGGAAAAGACCTCTAGGATCATCAAGCCCAGCTGCCAACCCAACATCACTAGACCTCCTAAACCATGCTCTGAAGTGCCACGTCTACACATTTTTTGAACACCTCCAGGGATAATTTAAACACTGTCCTGACCAGAACCTTAATTTCCTTTACAAATGTACTATTTTTCATGTGTACTTTAGATGCTATCAACCAACATAAGTTTCCTGAGCATTCATCCGAAGTTTAAGTGATCTGCAAATGCTGTCTGCAAAGCACACTCCAGCAACATTAGCTCAGAGGGCAGCGTTCCATGCATGAGATGTTAAGTACTTAGGTGCTCAGTGCTAATTTTGAAAATACATGTTCAACAGCTGCCAGTATAAAAAGTTGCAATACAGTCTGCAGGTTTTGTAGCTCCCATCTTGGTACTGATAGTAGCAATTAAGAGAAAGAGTATAAAACAAGATAGAAAGTCAATCGGTCTTGCTCTGTGATTAGTAGACTCCAATGCATCTGTTCCATCTCTCCCCCACCATATAATAAATAGAAGTCAACAGGATTTTTCTGATGAAACTGAGCTTTTGTCACAAAACACTCACCTGCCAAACTGAAGCATTTTGCAGAAGCAGATTGTTTTCAATGAATTGCTGATGAAATGCAGAAAGGCTGCAAAGAACAACCTGCCTGAATTTCTGCCTGCTCACCTACGGGGCTGCCAGAGTCCAGGGACATTATGGAGAAGCAAAGAACACTTCAGGCACATCTCTTTGGAGACAAGTGAGTGTTCAGTACTTGTGACAACATGGATTTAAAAAAAATAAATTCCTCCTAAACATAAACAATAAGTGGAACATAATATAAGAGCAACCAGCTATATCACACATGATTATCAGAGTTTTGTATGCGACTAGAACTATAAAGAGAAGAGATATTATAAAAGTAAAATTCCACTGAATTTAGAGCTGTCAGGTAATATGCTAGAAGTAGCATCTCTGTACTTTGTGAAAAGTCCTCTGAAACCTCTATAGCAGATAACTGAATTTCCTTTTATGTGATCAGACAGTATCAAGTATGCATACAGTGCTTATTTAAGAAACTTTCACATTTAAAATATTACACCTCCCCTCACAAGTGGCATTGCTCCAAATATTCCTGCAGGGATTTTGGTACAAAAAGTTATATGCATAGAGGACCTGAATGATTCTTCCAAGGAACATCCGCTCCACACAGCAAAAGCCAAGACAAAATTGTCATAAAGTAAAAATGTTCATTTTGCATTGGTATTATTTTTCATAGGCAATTTTGAGGAAAAACCTTTATTTTAATTATTTGGTCTGACTCTGCTTAATGTGCGAGAGCTGACAAGACTGCGGCAAATAGTGGTGGCAGATAATTGCTGCACAGGTATTTACTTCTAGTAAAATACCTGTCTCTAGGCAGTACTCAGAGTACAAAAGCCTTCCAATCCATCGTATATTTGCTGGGAAATACACTTTAAACTTGTCATGGCTCCTGACGGTCAATAGAAGGCTGCTTGCTGCGAAGACACCACGGGAGCGTTCTGCATCTAACTAGTGACAGATGAGTGCCCCAGCAATCAGAAAGCAGCTTGCCTTGCATGGCTTATCCCCCCACTCAGACCTTGCACTCTCTTCTATTTACAGTGGGCAGTTTAAAAGGCAGCACAGAAGCAGGCCCAGGTGTTATATTGAAAAGCTGCAGAAAAGCTCAGTTCTCATTTGTTCATTCAGGACCTAAAAATACAACTCCAAAGAGAGAGCATTTCTTTGTCAGTGTTGCTTCTGCTGACATAGCTTAGAGACGGTCAAAGTTAAAATCACATGAGCAAAAATAGAAATAATCACAGCCTGACCAGACTAGACAGTTCAAGTGAGAAATAGAACTAAATACTCAAAAGATGAAAAAGGCAAACTAGCTTATGCAAAACACTCTCTTTCAGTGCCAGATTTTCTGCTGCTTTACAATTTTTATTTACCAATCTAGCTAAAAGGTACCAAATGCCAAATTCATCATTTCCCAAAATATTTTATATAAACTGATTCTCCAGTTAACAGAGAATCTTTCTAATTTCATTCTCTTTCTAATTCTCTTTCATCCTCTTTCTAATTTCGTTCTACTTTTCCTACCCATTTCCACATTCATTACATTAAAAATATCCTCATTCTAGTCTGTACCCTAAAACGTGCATGCAGCTATCAACTCACCATCCTCTACTACTAGCCTGTCTATAATTTCACCTTTAATTACATTTCTTCATACCTCTCACCACTTTTAGAGTTTAATTCTGAAATAGCTTAACTTTGCCATAGTAATTCTGAACTTGTAGTAAAAAGTCGCTATAGAGAGAAACTTGGTACTCTATATGTTTTTTTCCATAGAAGTATGCAAGAGAACTATCTTCCATGCGTAAGTCACATACAGGTTTAATGATAGTTTACACTGATCCTTTTTTCCTGCCTTTTTCCTACCATTACCGCTTCTCACTTTTCTTCAAAGAACCTCTCTGTGGGTGAATACTGATGTTTACAAACCCCAGGTTTTTTCTTTTACCTTCATTACAGCAGATAGTAGGGAGAGGTAGTAGGGCAAAGCAACATTCTCTCACTTGTAGTGAATCTACATATGGGTTGCACAGCCCACACTTTTTGTGTTGCTGTGCTAAGTTTGGCCAGCTGTCACCCAGGAGAGAGAAAGACTGCTCTCCATGCCAGAATCCTGGGGAAGAGTCATTGAAACATGTTCACTTTGTAGAGAAACTCTGTGTTGTTGTGACAGGTGCCTCATATTTGATGTTCTTAATGCTTTCTTTCTAAGCATGGAATGTAATTTCGCTCAGCAGGAACAGTTCTATATACTGTTAATTATTTTAGTGTTAGCCACCCTAGGCAGCCCAAAGAATTCCTAAATATGCGTGATAGAAAGTGAGATTAAATGTGCTCTCGTAATGAAGAGGAGATGTAATATGTACCTGTGATTAACTGTGTTATAGTTCACTTAACAGTCTCAAAAGGTCAAACAATATGCCAGGTACTGCAAGAACTTCCTCAGTGATTTTCACAAATAATTGGTGGAATTTCATTGCATCTTAACACTAACTGACTTTGTCATACCCTAAGGTCATCCTTCAAGGCATCGGCAGAGTAGATGAGAGGCTCTCCAAAATCCCAGTGAGAAACACAAGCATCTAGAAAGAACCAACTTTAATTCCCCCAAAGCCCTGTGGCACTTAGGAGTCCATCCTAAGATGGTAGACATTTAATATTTAACAACCAATTTAACCATTCTTCTAAAAGGATTTTCTTTATGGGTCCCAGGAGCTACTTGCATAAAGGCTACCAGATCTTCAGGTGAAGTGTTTATAGACTTCGAAATGGGACATATATAGGTATGATCTACAATTCTTTTGACTTAGTTACCCCCAGAGCTTTCTTAGATAGTTTTTCTCATTAGAATTCACTGTGAGACATACTTTTATGGATTACATTTCTGGAAAGATGAAGTGGCTTGTTCTAATTAATACCAAGCTTTATTATCATTTAAGTTTTAATTAATTAAAAGATTTTTTTTTTCATTTAAGAATGATACTACAAAGTTATCTACTATCTGGTTAAATAAACATAGGTCTAGATCACAGGAGTCTATTCCTCTGGCAGATCAATGGCTGTTCCTCTGCAGAAGTATGAAAAAAATCTCATCTTGTTTTAAAGGCTTGGTATCTACCCAGGAATCAAAAATATAGACACTCTAGTTGTACGTTTCCAATTGTAACATTGAATTGAGAATAGTAAGTCAGCGGGTCCTTCAAAATGTACTTAAGTCTTCCAATTTTATGATTGTCTAAAACTACTGAGTGAAAAGGAAAGTCATTTTGAGGTCCTTTACAGGAAATAAGCAACCTATATGAGATACGTTGTCCATGCTTTTAAACTTCCTGGCTGTGAAAGTATCTATCATAAAATCCACTAGTATTAACTAGCACTCTTTCGGTAGCCTCAGCAGAGATACAAAGAGCTGAATAGGCACAAAGGCTGTTCTGTCTTTCCTCACTAACGTGTCCTTCTCAGTAAGGGTGAATATAGATTTTCTTTCAGTGCCGACATACCTCTATTGTTAATAAACACAGAAGCTCATTCACTAGATACGTCAATGTAGAATTTTTTTTGCAAGAGTTATACAGAAGACGGACTAATAATTAGTTCCTGGGACTCGAGAGGATTGACCTTAGCTCCTTTTGCCTTCAAAGGCACGGGCAACTACACTTCTCTCTAAGCCTATCTGTAAAACTGAAGTAACAGTACCTACTCTCCTCACCAGAGGTTTGTGAGAATATACACATTAAAACAACTGGGCCTAGAAATTATAATAATAATGAACATCTTAGAACCATTTGTATCATCAGACAAGGGTGAGCATCCTCTAAAACTGCAGTGAAGGATTTTAATATGTTCATCCTTCATGTTTGTATATTTTATAAAATGAAAGCTGGGGGAGGAGGAGTTCCCTGCACGTCTGTAATGACAGCATTTTATTACTTTTCTCAATTTCACATTCTGAAGAATACTAGGTTTTTGTTACTGAGGATTTGAAACATTTTATTTCTTTGTATATAGAAAAAAGAAAAATATTTAAAGATGCTACTTAGTCATTAACAATCTATAGCAAGTATGAGCAGTGTAACAGTAATTGTATACATAATATTTTTATATTAAACACTTGTGTTGCATTAATATATCATATTGCAATATTCGGGGTACAACACTGAATACGTATGTTAGCGTTCAGGACTAACAAAACTCATTATACTAGCACCAAGTTAATGTGTTTGGCTTATTTATCAGAAGAAATCCATGCCTCTGATTAAGGAAGTAAGAAACCTTTCTCCTCTAGCAACCATTCTGCTTTATCCTGCTTTACTGTATCTAAATAGACCCCTATTTGTGTTCTGTTATGCTAATTTACAAACTGCTTTGGCAAGTAACCCCAGATTTCACTGGTAAAATGACACCAGATAATACATTCTCTTCTTTAAAAATTGTTTAACCTTATATTTTGGCACCAGCGTCCTATACTTGTAACAGTTTCATTCAATATCAATAATATTTAAGCATGTAAAAACTTTAAGTCACCTTCATATGTAATTTGTTTTACTGGTGTACAACTCTTATTATGCATCCTATGCAACTACAAGATGAAAAGTGGCATTACTTCCACAAAACCTTTGCAATTTCCGTACAAGAGAAGAAACAAAGATGTAAAGACAAGATTTGTCAGCACAAGAAACAAATCTCAGTATACTAACAGGCTTACCTATTTAGATTTTTGTAGATATCTTGGCCAAGAGGAGGAAAATTGTGAATATCTGTTAGAAACTCCTAAATGTATTGATTGTAATCTCTCTGGCAGTGTAGCCAGGGTAAGGCTGTGTTGGAGGCTGGAGATGAGAAAGTCACATGAACTGAAGTTATGTAAAACTCAGTGAGGATACTACATATACTGTATATTTGGTATTTCCACAAAAGCCACCCGCAAAACTTGGACAACTCTTTACTGCTCTGACTCATTTAGCTCATCCACTGAACTGCTTCCTCACTACCAGAGCACCTTTGAGGCTTTGACACATTAACAATGTATCATCCAATATTCTTTCACTCATTAAAAAATATATTCAGTATGGACTAAAGCAAAGACATGCTAGAAAATAAGGATGTTATGATATTAATACCCCTGTGAGGTTTGTATCTGAGCTACATTTGGCTTAAATATTTTCTATCCATTCTGCCATAATTGTATTCTGCTAAAAAGACACTTTATATAAATAGTTTTACTGCAAGGAAAGGGCTGTCTTCCCCAGCTAGCTTTAAGACCTAAATCGATTTTTTTATATTAATGACACACCATAATGAAACTTTTGAACTTGCTCTCATAGTAACAATCACAAATGGAACTGTTTACCTCTATTTGTGTCAGTCATACCAAACCCACTTTATATTTTTTCTCCTCATATATAGCTCAGTGCAGTGCATGACTGCTTTCCAAAAAGCTGGAATCCAAATTATTAAACCCTCCATGATTTTGTCCTTATTTGAAAGACAGTACTCTTACCAACAATACTTCAGGAATACAATACTGCATATAAATATTAAAGCTGAAATTAATCAAAATCATATTTTTTCTGAAAATAGCATCAGGTGTACTGGATTATTTAATTGCCTTGCAGTAGAGCCATGAGTTCAATCTTAAATTTAAGTTTTTAGTGGTTTTTGTGTAACACAGTTAAGCTGTTCAGATTTTAAATATAAATGCACACCATTAGCAATATTAACACCTGTGCTATCTCAAAAAGAGTTCCTCAAAACTTAAATAACTTAAGAAGTTTTTAGTTGCTTTCTACAGTGTTCAGTAAAAAATAAATTGTTGTGAAAATACCTTACTCTTAAAAAATTGATAAAAAGAGTGTTCATTGCATCTTCATTCTTTCAGAAGTACTATAACTCTAAGCTGAACTTAAACGGCAAACAAGATGTTTGGGCCACGAGGATGCTCAGGGGCTGGAGCCCCTCTGCTGTGGAGGCAGGCTGAGAGAGCTGGGGGTGTTCAGCCTGGAGAGGAGAAGGCTGCGGGGAGACCTTACTGCGGCCTTCCAGTGCTTGAAGGGGGGCTGTAGGAAGGATGGGGGCAGCCTCTTTAGCAAGGCCTGTTGTGACAGGATAAGGGGTAATGGTTTAAACTACAGGAGGGTGGGTTTAGGCTGGATAGAAGGAAGAAAATTTTTTCAATGAGGGTGGTGAGACCCTGGCCCAGGCTGCCCAGAGAGGTGGTCGATGCCCCATCCCTGGAAACATCCAAGGTCAGGTTGGACGGGGCTCTGAGCGACCTGCTCTGGTTGGGGATGTCCCTGCTCACTGCAGGGGGTTGGACTAGATGGGCTCTGAAGGTCACTTCCAACCCAAACCATTCTATGATTCTGTGTTGTTTATAGAATAACAGTAATATGTTACTCTTTTAGATACTACAGACTACTTTTTCAGTACTTCAGGTAGTTAGTGACACACTAAAGTCATCATTTGCACAGTATAGACTCAATCTTTTGGTGGTTAATTCTGACCTCTGTATGCCTAAAGCTTAACAAGACACATAAATCAGATCCTGAAGATGTCAAGAAATTCCTGTTAGTCTCCATAATGCACTTCTGCTAGGAATATATAAATGTTTTCTTTAGAACACCTTCTTTCTGCTTTGTGAAAGAAGTGTAAAGAAAGAGTGAAAGACTGGTGATAGAGAAAATTTTTCATATTTTCTTGTGAAACTTTGCTTTGATAGAAAATTTCAAGGCAGTTAATTTTATGAATAGAATATGTGATACTTTCCCTTTAAAGACAGCAACAGCACAGTAAGAGCTCATGTGCACTTTGGTTGCCTTCAGCTTTCCTGAATTTCTTTACAATGCATACAATGCCTTGTCTTTCTACTGTTGTACTCTTAAGTCCATTTGAGTTAATGGCACAATTTTAGGGAAAGGTAGAAGCATCATCAACGCATTTAAAAAGCACATAAACATAGGGTCAAACAATGATCACAAGTTAAAAATATACTGTTTAAAGAAACCTGTTCGAGCTAAATGTCTTCCAGTTACTGGGGAAAAAAAGAAGGCAGAGGGGAGACCTTATTGCTCTCTACAACTACGTGAAAGGAAGTGGGGTGAGGTGGTGGTCGGTCTCTTCTCCCAGGTAACAAGTGATAGGACAAGGAGAAACAGCCTCAAGTTGTGCCAGGGAGGTTTATATTGGATATTAGGAAAAATTTCATCACAGAAAGGGCTGTCAAGCCCTGGAACAGGCTGCCCAGGGAAGTGGTTGAGTCACCAGCCCTGGAGGTATCTAAAAGACGTGTAGACGTGGTGCTTAGGGACATGGTTTAGTGGCAGATTTACAGTGTTAGGTTAATGGTTGGACTCGATGATCTTAAGGGTCTTTTCCAACCTAAACGATTCCATGATTCTATAATCTACTTCTGTAACATTGCTAGTAATTGTGTAACACACTGGCAAAAAAGCACATATATTACGAAGTTTTCCAGAAGCGTTCCGGATGAAGTTATTCAAGTCTGCAAGAGTATAGAAGTAGTCTAGAGGAAAAAACCACTCAGGGTTAATTTGTAACTGTTTCAGTCAAAACACTTACACATTGTGGGTCAAATTCTTGAAACAGCGGTATAATTCAAATACAGGTAGTAAGTTTCTGGTTGTTATACTCCAGCTTCTGCTGAAGATTTTCCATTAAAACCACAACTGATAGTAGACAAAAATCCCTAAACAGGGGATATCATTCCAGATTGGGAAACATCATTGGATGTATAATATTTCTTTACTATAGCTACTGCGCAAATCAGCTGAGACTTCATGGTTAAAATGAGATTCAACATTTGCTTCTTGCCCAAAGTGTTTATTACTCTGTATTCAGCAACCAGTTCTAACTGCCTTTGCAAAGCAGTATTTTTATAGTGGTCTCTTCAAGCCATCTTAAAGATAGGTTTGGGGTTTTTTTTGGTTTTGGTTTATCTTGTTCTGTTCTGAAAACATAAAGTTTAAAAAAATTGCACATTCTCCTCTGCCAATAAATGAATAATATTAACTTCTTAGGTGTGGAGAGCTAAAAGACTAATTTTCTTGACACTTTGTGCTCTTGAAATTAAAACTCGTATGAGAGGGTGGGGCATTAGCAGGTGTTAACATTTCTGTTTGCCATTCTTAACACATTACGATGATTATAAAGCCATTGTGGATCCTCTCATTATTTTCCTTTTCTGCTTTTTAGATTTATCACTCAATACTTCTGCAAATATCTAGTTCCTCACATCAGGTTCTGTCATGGTAGATATTCCATTTCTCAGTTTCCCACTAAGTAGAATTGCTGTGGCTGACAATGTTTCAATAGTGAAATGCAATAATTAAATCATTTCAGTTATGAACTGGTGTCTTCTTCTTTAGCCTTTTTCAGATGCTGATTTATTTATTTCAATCTGGAGATATCAGCACTGGAGATAACAGGAGCTATTGCTTATGTCTAACTTATTTCACTTCATAATAGCCATGTACTTGCTGGTAATTCTTAGAAGGTCAGGTATACATTATCAAGCAAAGAAATAGATGCATCATATAAAGGTCACCTCATTAGGGTAGGGATGTGAGGAAATGTTCTCATAAGTGTAGCAAAAAATCATTACCGTATTTTGGTAAGATTGTTTCAGAAAACGAGAATAAAAGGCTAGAACTGTAGATTTATTCCAGTCAACTATGCTTCCAGGGGGAAATGTGGGCCTTTTGTGTCCACTGATCAAAGGAAGCTCATCTCGAGTGTAAAAAGTCCGTAGCAGCTAATATACTGGATTAACTCTTTTTTTTTTTTAACGTAACAGCTGCTATTCTGGCCTATCTTTGAATATGAAACCTCCAGAGTAAAATCTAGAAACCTGGCACTCCAGAAAAAAGTTGTAACCAATTCCCAGTCTTGTGGATTAAGCAAAAAAGGGAAGGTATGACAAATTCTTACCAGCCAATACATGCACGTGAAGGTTCTGCAATTATGAGGTAGAATAATGCAATTTGCCAACCCACTGAAAAGGAATATTACACTTAATTATCTACATGCAGCAGTGTATGTTATAATGATATTAAACACTGTTGAATTCATAGTTAACAATTGTGAAAAGGCTTCTATTTGTTATACTGAAGTGTGTGCTGAAAAGGGATAGCGATAAGCCTTCATGTTGTTGCACTGAGTTTGCACGGTAAGGTTTGG